>JAUUTY010000862.1:0-156763 GCA_030979885.1 Lolium multiflorum | reverse complement strand
ATTATAAAAAAAAATATAAAGTAGTAAAACTTCACTATGAATGTAATAGCCATGTGCAAAAAAAGGATGCATGAGGACTTAGGAGGTCGCGCGTCTGGTACTACTCTCGCCAAGCACGCTTAACTGGGTTACGATGGGATCCGGTGCTTTCGTGCTGGTACATATGATCCCTGTCAAACATGTTATGCACTCATTTTCCTTTATGCTTGCCCCTCCCGCACCTTGTCTGCTCTATTTTGTACCATGCCCATCCCGCTTTTCCATCCCCACCACCGTTTCCCATCAGAAATAGCCGAGCACGAGTGCCCATAAAAAAATATCATCGTAACTTCACTATGAATGTCGCCGCCAGATGCAAAAAAAAAAAAAGGGATGCAACACGAGGACTTCCCAGGAGGTCACCCATCCTAGTACTACTCTCGCCCAAGCACCTTCGGAGTTCTGATGGGATCCGGTGCTTTAGTGCTGGTATGATCGCATCCGACATGTTACGCACTCATTTTCCTTTATGCTTGCCCCTCCCGCACCTTGTCTGCTCTATTTTGTACCATACCCATCCGCTTTTCCATCCCCACCACCGTTTCCCATCAGAAATAGCCGAGCACGAGTGCCCATAAAAAATATCGTCGTAACTTCACTATGAATGTCGCCGCCAGAAAAAAAGGGATGCAACACGAGGACTTCCCAGGAGGTCACCAATCCTAGTACTACTCTCGCCGCACGCTTAACTTCGGAGTTCTGATGGGATCCGGTGCTTTAGTGCTGGTATGATCGCATCAGACATGTTATGCACTCATTTTCCTTTATGCTTGCCCCTCCCGCACCTTGTCTGCTCTATTTTGTACCATGCCCATCCCGCTTTTCCATCCCCCCCACCGTTTCCCATCAGAAATAGCCGAGCACGAGTGCCCATAAAAAAATATCGTCGTAACTTCACTATGAATGTCGCCGCCAGAAAAGGATGCAACACGAGGACTTCCCAGGAGGTCACCCATCCTAGTACTACTCTCGCCCAAGCACGCTTAACTTCGGAGTTCTGATGGGATCCGGTGCTTTAGTGCTGGTATGATCGCATCCAACATGTTATGCACTCATTTTCCTTTATGCTTGCCCCTCCCGCACCTTGTCTGCTCTATTTTGTACCATGCCCATCCCGCTTTTCCATCCCCACCACGGTTCCATCAGAAATAGCCAAGCACGAGTGCCCATAAAAAAATATCGTCGTAACTTCACTATGAATGTCGCCGCCAGACGCAAAAAAAGGGATGCAACACGAGGACTTCCCAGGAGGTCACCCATCCTAGTACTACTCTCGCCCAAGCAAGCTTAACTGGAGTTCTGATGGGATCCGGTGCTTTAGTGCTGGTATGATCGCATCCGACATGTTATGCACTCATTTTCCTTTATGCTTGCCCCTCCCGCACCTTATCTTGCTCTATTTTGTACCATGCCCATCCCGCTTTTCCATCCCCACCACCGTTTCCCATCAGAAATAGCCGAGCACGAGTGCCCATAAAAAAATATCGTCGTAACTTCACTATGAATGTCGCCGCCAGACGCAAAAAAAAAGGGATGCAACACGAGGACTTCCCAGGAGGTCACCCATCCTAGTACTACTCTCGCCCAAGCACGCTTAACTTCGGAGTTCTGATGGGATTCGGTGCTTTAGTGCTGGTATGATCGCATCGGACATGTTATGCACTCATTTTCCTTTATGCTTGCCCCTCCCGCACCTTGTTCTCTGCTCTATTTTGTACCATGCCCATCCCGCTTTTCCATCCCCACCACCGTTTCCCATCAGAAATAGCCGAGCACGAGTGCCCACAAAAAAATATCGTCGTAACTTCACTATGAATGTCGCCGCCAGACGCAAAAAAAAGGGGATGCAACACGAGGACTTCCCAGGAGGTCACCCATCCTAGTACTACTCTCGCCCAAGCACGCTTAACTTCGGAGTTCTGATGGGATCCGATGCTTTAGTGCTGGTATGATCGCATCCGACATGTTATGCACTCATTTTCCTTTATGCTTGCCCCTCCCGCACCTTGTCTGCTCTATTTTGTACCATGCCCATCCCGCTTTTCCATCCCCCCCACCGTTTCCCATCAGAAATAGCCGAGCACGAGTGCCCATAAAAAAATATCATCGTAACTTCACTATGAATGTCGCCGCCAGACGCAAAAAAAAGGGATGCAACACGAGGACTTCCCAGGAGGTCACCATCCTAGTACTACTCTCGCCCAAGCACGCTTAACTTCGGAGTTCTGATGGGATCCGGTGCTTTAGTGCTGGTATGATCGCATCCGACATGTTATGCACTCATTTTCCTTTATGCTTGCCCCTCTCGCACCTTGTCTGCTCTATTTTGTACCATGCCCATCCCGCTTTTCCATCCCCACCACCGTTTCCCATCAGAAATAGCCGAGCACGAGTGCCCATAAAAAAATATCGTCATAACTTCACTATGAATGTCGCCGCCAGACGCAAAAAAAAAGGGATGCAACACGAGGACTTCCCAGGGGGTCACCCATCCTAGTACTACTCTCGCCCAAGCACGCTTAACTTCGGAGTTCTGATGGGATCCGGTGCTTTAGTGCTGGTATGATCGCATCCGACATGTTATGCACTCATTTTCCTTTATGCTTGCCACTCCCGCACCTTGTCTGCTCTATTTTGTACCATGCCCATCCCGCTTTTCCATCCCCACCACCGTTTCCCATCAGAAATAGCCGAGCACGAGTGCCCATAAAAAATATCGTCGTAACTTCACTATGAATGTCGCCGCCAAATGGATGCAACACGAGGACTTCCCAGGAGGTCACCCATCCTAGTACTACTCTCGCCCAAGCACACTTAAGTTCTGATGGGATCCGGTGCTTTAGTGCTGGTATGATCGCATTCGACATGTTATGCACTCATTTTCCTTTATGCTTGCCCCTCCCGCACCTTGTATGCTCTATTTTGTACCATGCCCATCCCGCTTTTCCATCCCCCCCACCGTTTCCCATCAGAAATAGCCGAGCACGAGTGCCCATAAAAAATATCGTCGTAACTTCACCATGAATGTCGCCGCCAGATGCAAAAAAAAGGGATGCAACACGAGGACTTCCCAGGAGGTCACCCATCCTAGTACTACTCTCGCCCAAGCACGCTTAACTTCGGAGTTCTGATGGGATCCGGTGCTTTAGTGCTGGTATGATCGCATCAGACATGTTATGCACTCATTTTCCTTTATGCTTGCCCCCCGCTCCTTGTCTGCTCTATTTTGTACCATGCCCATCCCGCTTTTCCATCCCCACCACCGTTTCCCATCAGAAATAGCCGAGCACGAGTGTCCATAAAAAATATCGTCGTAACTTCACTATGAATGTCGCCGCCAGACGCAAAAAAAAAGGATGCAACACGAGGACTTCCCAGGAGGTCACCCATCCTAGTACTACTCTCGCCCAAGCACGCTTAACTTCGGAGTTCTGATGGGATCCGGTGCTTTAGTGCTGGTATGATCGCATCAGACATGTTATGCACTCATTTTCCTTTATGCTTGCCCCTCCCGCACCTTGTCTGCTCTATTTTGTACCATGCCCATCCCGCTTTTCCATCCCCACTACCGTTTCCCCATCGAAATAGCCAGAACACGGTGCCATAAAAAAATATGATATTAACTTCACTATGAATGTCGTATGAGCGCAAGGGATGCAACACGAGGACTTCCCAGGAGGTCACCCATCCTAGTACTACTCTCGCCCAAGCACGCTTAACTTCGGAGTTCTGATGGGATCCAGTGCTGGTATGATCGCATCAGACATGTTATGCACTCATTTTCCTTTATGCTTGCCCCTCCCGCACTTTGTCTGCTCTATTTTGTACCATGCCCATCCCGCTTTTCCATCCCCACCACCGTTTCCCATCAGAAATAGCTGAGCACGAGTGCCCATAAAAAAATATCATCGTAACTTCACTGAATGTCGCCGCGGATAAAAGTGCAACAGGGACTTCCCGGGGAGGTCACCCATCCTAGTACTACTCTCGCCCAAGCACGCTTAACTTCGGAGTTCTGATGGGATCCGGTGCTTTAGTGCTGGTATGATCGCATCCGACATGTTATGCACTCATTTTCCTTTATGCTTGCCCCTCCCGCACCTTATCTGCTCTATTTTGTACCATGCCCATCCCGCTTTTCCATCCCCACCACTTTTCCCATCAGAAATAGCCGAGCACGAGTGCCCATAAAAAAATATCGTCGTAACTTCACTATGAATGTCGCCGTCAGACGCAAAAAAAAGGGATGCAACACGAGGACTTCCCAGGAGGTCACCCATCCTAGTACTACTCTCGCCCAAGCACGCTTAACTTCGGAGTTCTAATGGGATCCGGTGCTTTAGTGCTGGTATGATCGCATCAGACATGTTATGCACTCATTTTCCTTTATGCTTGCCCCTCCCGCACCTTGCCTGCTCTATTTTGTACCATGCCCATCCCGCTTTTCCATCCCCACCAGTTTCCCATCAGAAATAGCCGAGCACGAGTGCCCATAAAAAATATCGTCGTAACTTCACTATGAATGTCGCCGCCAGATGCAAAAAAAAAGGGATGCAACACGAGGACTTCCCAGGAGGTCACCCATCCTAGTACTACTCTTGGGATCCGGTGCTTTAGTGCTGGTATGATCGCATCCGACATGTTATGCACTCATTTTTCTTTATGCTTGCCCCTCCCGCACCTTGTATGCTCTATTTTGTACCATGCCCATCCCGCTTTTCCATCCCCACCACCGTTTCCCATCAGAAATAGCCGAGCACGAGTGCCCATAAAAAATATCGTCGTAACTTCACTATGAATGTCGCCGCCAGACGCAAAAAAAAAGGATGCAACACGAGGACTTCCCAGGAGGTCACCCATCCTAGTACTACTCTCGCCCAAGCACGCTTAACTTCGGAGTTATGATGGGATCCGGTGCTTTAGTGCTGGTATGATCGCATCCGACATGTTATGCACTCATTTTCCTTTATGCTTGCCCCTCCCGCACCTTGTATGCTCTATTTTGTACCATGCCCATCCCGCTTTTCCATCCCCACCACCGTTTCCCATCAGAAATAGCCGCACGAGTGCCCATAAAAAATATCGTCGTAACTTCACTATGAATGTCGCCGCCAGACGCAAAAAAAAGGGATGCAACACGAGGACTTCCCAGGAGGTCACCCATCCTAGTACTACTCTCACCCAAGCACGCTTAACTTCGGAGTTCTGATGGGATCCGGTGCTTTAGTGCTGGTATGATCGCATCCGACATGTTATGCACTCATTTTCCTTTATGCTTGCCCCTCCCGCACCTTGTCTGCTCTATTTTGTACCATGCCCATCCCGCTTTTCCATCCCCACCACCGTTTCCCATCAGAAATAGCTGAGCACGAGTGCCCATAAAAAAATATCGTCGTAACTTCACTATGAATGTCGCCGCCAGATGCAAAAAAAAAGGGATGCAACACAAGGACTTCCCAGGAGGTCACCCATCCTAGTACTACTCTCGCCCAAGCACGCTTCGGAGTTCTGATGGGATCCGGTGCTTTAGTGCTGGTATGATCGCATCAGACATGTTATGCACTCATTTTCCTTTATGCTTGCCCCTCCCGCACCTTGTCTGCTCTATTTTGTACCATGTCCATCCCGCTTTTCCATCCCCACCCCCATCAGAAATAGCCGAGCACGAGTGCCCATAAAAAAATATCGTCGTAACTTCACTATGAATGTCGCCGCCAGACGCAAAAAAAAAGGATGCAACACGAGGACTTCCCAGGAGGTCACCCATCCTAGTACTACTCTCGCCCAAGCACGCTTAACTTCGGAGTTCTGATGGGATGCTCATTTTTCTTTATGCTTGCCCCTCCCGCACCTTGTCTGCTCTATTTTGTACCATGCCCATCCCGCTTTTCCATCCCCACCACCGTTTCCCATCAGAAATAGCCGAGCACAAGTGCCCATAAAAAAATATCGTCGTAACTTCACTATGAATGTCGCCGCCAGATGCAAAAAAAAAGGGATGCAACACGAGGACTTCCAGGAGGTCCCACCCATCTAGTACACTACTCTCGCCCAAACCGCTTAACCCGGAGTTGATGGGATCCGGTGCTGAATGCTGAGCTATGATCGCATCAGGCATGTTATGCACTCATTTTCCTTTATGCTTGCCCCTCCCGCACCTTATACCTTTCTATTTTTGTACCATGCCCATCCGCTTTTCCATCCCTTGCAGATTTCCCCGCGAAATAGCCGAGCACGAGTGCCCATAAAAAATATCGTCGTAACTTCACTATGAATGTCGCCGCCAGACGCAAAAAAAAAAGGGATGCAACACGATGAGGACTTCCCAGGAGGTCACCCATCCTAGTACTACTCTCGCCCAAGCACGCTTAACTCGGAGTTCTGATGGGATCCGGTGCTTTAGTGCTGGTATGATCACATCCGACATGTTATGCACTCATTTTCCTTTATGCTTGCCCCTCCCGCACCTTGTCTGCTCTATTTTGTACCATGCCCATCCCGCTTTTCCATCCCCACCAGTTTCCCATCAGAAATAGCCGAGCACGAGTGCCCATAAAAAAATATCGTCGTAACACTATGAATGTCGCGCCAGATGCAAAAGGGATGCAACAGAGGACTTCCAGAGTCCTATCCCTAGTACTATCGCCCAAGCACGCTTAACCGGGTTCGATGGGATCGGTGCCCCAGTGTGATGTGATCGCATCAGAGCATGTTATGCACTCATTTCCTTTATGCTTGCCCCTCCCGCACCTTGTATGCTCTATTTTGTACCATGCCCATCCCGCTTTTCCATCCCCACCACCGTTTCCCATCAGAAATAGCCGAGCACGAGTGCCCGCAAAAATATCGTCGCTAACTTCACTATGAATGTAGCCGCCGCCGCGTGACGCAAAACTTCCCAGGAGGTCAACCATCCTAGTACTACTCTCGCCCAAGCACGCTTAACTTCGGAGTTCTGATGGGATCCGGTGAGTGCTGGTATGATCGCATCCAACATGTTATGCACTCATTTTCCTTTATGCTTGCCCCTCCCGCGCCTTGTCTGCTCTATTTTGTACCATGCCCATCCCGCTTTTCCATCCCACACCGTTTCCCATCGAAATAGCCGAGCAGTGCCCATAAAATATCGTCGTAACTTCCCCTTTATGAATGTCGCCGCGTGACGCAAAACTTCCCAGGAGGTCAACCATCCTAGTACTACTCTCGCCCAAGCACGCTTAACTTCGGAGTTCTGATGGGATCCGGTGCTTTAGTGTTGGTATGATCGCATCCGACATGTTATGCACTCATTTTCCTTTATGCTTGCCCCTCCCGTACCTTGTCTGCTCTATTTTGTACCATGCCCATCCCGCTTTTCCATCCCCACCACCGTTTCCCATCAAAAATAGCCGAGCACGAGTGCCCATAAAAAAATATCGTCGTAACTTCACTATGAATGTCGCCGTCAGACGCAAAAAAAAAGGGATGCAACACGAGGACTTCCCAGGAGGTCACCCATCCTAGTACTACTCTCGCCCAAGCACGCTTAACTTCGGAGTTCTGATGGGATCCCGGTGCTTTAGTGCTGGTATGATCGCATCCGACATGTTATGCACTCATTTTCCTTTATGCTTGCCCCTCCCGCTCCTTGTCTGCTCTATTTTGTACCATGCCCATCCCGCTTTTCCATCCCCACCACCGTTTCCCATCAGAAATAGCCGAGCACGAGTGCCCATAAAAAAATATCGTCGTAACTTCACTATGAATGTCGCCGCCAGATGCAAAAAAAAAGGGATGCAACACGAGGACTTCCCAGGAGGTCACCCATCCTAGTACCACTCTCGCCCAAGCACGCTTAACTTCGGGTTCTGATGGGATCCGATGCTTTAGTGCTGGTATGATCGCATCCGACATGTTATGCACTCATTTTCCTTTATGCTTGCCCCTCCCGCACCTTGTCTGCTCTATTTTGTACCATGCCCATCCCGCTTTTCCATCCCCACCACCGTTTCCCATCAGAAATAGCCGAGCCAGTGCCCATAAAAAATATCGTCGTAACTTCACTATGAATGTCGCCGTCAGACGCAAAAAAGGGATGCAACACGAGGACTTCCCAGGAGGTCACCCATCCTAGTACTACTCTCGCCCAAGCACGCTTAACTTCGGAGTTCTGATGGGATTCGGTGCTTTAGTGCTGGTATGATCGCATCCGACATGTTATGCACTCATTTTCCTTTATGCTTGCCCCTCCCGCACCTTGTATGCTCTATTTTGTACCATGCCCATCCCGCTTTTCCATCCCCACCACCGTTTCCCATCAGAAATAGCCGAGCACGAGTGCCCATAAAAAATATCGTCGTAACTTCACTATGAATGTCGCCGCCAGACGCAAAAAAAAAGGGATGCAACCCGAGGTCACCCATCCTAGTACTACTCTCGCCCAAGCACGCTTAACTTCGGAGTTCTGATGGGATCCGGTGCTTTAGTGCTGGTATGATCGCATCAGACATGTTATGCACTCATTTTCCTTTATGCTTGCCCCTCCCACCTTATCTGCTCTATTTTGTACCATGCCCATCCCGCTTTTCCATCCCCACCACCGTTTCCTCAGAAATAGCCGAGCACGAGTGCCCATAAAAAATATCGTCGTAACTTCACTATGAATGTCGCCGCCAGACGCAAAAAAAAAGGATGCAACACGAGGACTTCCCAGGGAGGTCACCCATCCTAGTACTACTCTCGCCCAAGCACGCTTAACTTCGGAGTTCTGATCCGGTGCTTTAGTGCTGGTATGATCGCATCAGACATGTTATGCACTCATTTTCCTTTATGTTTGCCCCTCCCGCACCTTGTCTGCTCTATTTTGTACCATGCCCATCCCGCTTTTCCATCCCCACCACCGTTTCCCATCAGAAATAGCCGAGCACGAGTGCCCATAAAAAAATGTCGTCGTAACTTCACCATGAATGTCGCCGTCAGACGCAAAAAAGGGATGCAACACGAGCACAGGAGGTCACCCATCCTAGTACTACTCTCGCCCAAGCACGCTTAACTTCGGAGTTCTGATGGGATCCGGTGCTTTAGTGCTGGTATGATCGCATTCGACATGTTATGCACTCATTTTCCTTTATGCTTGCCCCTCCCGCACCTTGTCTGCTCTATTTTGTACCATGCCCATCCCGCTTTTCCATCCCCACCACCGTTTCCCATCAGAAATAGCCGAGCACGAGTGCCCATAAAAAATATCGTCGTAACTTCACTATGAATGTCGCCGCGACGCAAAAAAAAAGGATGCAACACGAGGACTTCCCAGGAGGTCACCCATCCTAGTACTACTCTCGCCCAAGCACGCTTAACTTCGGAGTTCTGATGGGATCCGATGCTTTAGTGCTGGTATGATCGCATCCGACATGTTATGCACTCATTTTCCTTTATGCTTGCCCCTCCCGCACCTTGTATGCTCTATTTTGTACCATGCCCATCCCGCTTTTCCATCCCCACCACCGTTTCCCATCAGAAATAGCCGAGCACGAGTGCCCATAAAAAAATATCGTCGTAACTTCACTATGAATGTCGCCGCCAGATGCAAAAAAAGGGATGCAACACGAGGACTTCCCAGGAGGTCACCCATCCTAGTACTACTCTCGCCCAAGCACACTTAACTTCGGAGTTCTGATGGGATCCGGTGCTTTAGTGCTAGTATGATCGCATCCGACATGTTATGCACTCATTTTCCTTTATGCCCCTCCAACACCTTATCTGCTCTATTTTGACACCAGCCCATCCGCTTTTCCATCCCTTACCGTTTCCCATCGAAATAGCCGAGCAGTGCCCATAAAAAATATCATTACGTAACTTCTCTATGAATATCGCCGCCGGATGCAAAAAAAGGGATGCAACACGGGACCCAGGAGGTCACCCATCCTAGTACTACTCTCGCCCAAGCACACTTAACTTCGGAGTTCTTGGGATCCGGTGCTTTAGTGCTGGTATGATCGCATCCGACATGTTATGCACTCATTTTCCTTTATGCTTGCCCCTCCCGCACTTTGTCTGCTCTATTTTGTACCATGCCCATCCCGCTTTTCCATCCCCACCACCGTTTCCCATCAGAAATAGCCGAGCACGAGTGCCCATAAAAAAATATCGTCATAACTTCACTATGAATGTCGCCGCCAGACGCAAAAAAAAGGGATGCAACACGAGGACTTCCCAGGAGGTCACCCATCCTAGTACTACTCTCTCCCCGCTTAACTTCAGAGTTCTGATGGGATCCGGTGCTTTAGTGCTGGTATGATCGCATCCGACATGTTATGCACTCATTTTCCTTTATGCTTGCCCCTCCCGCACCTTGTCTGCTCTATTTTGTACCATGCCCATCCCGCTTTTCCATCCCCACCACCGTTTCCCATCAGAAATAGCCGAGCATGAGTGCCCATAAAAAAATATCGTCGTAACTTCACTATGAATGTCGCCGCCAGATGCAAAAAAAAGGGATGCAACACGAGGACTTCCCAGGAGGTCACCCATCCTAGTACTACTCTCGCGCACGCTTAACTTCGGAGTTCTGATGGGATCCGGTGCTTTAGTGCTGGTATGATCGCATCAGACATGTTATGCACTCATTTTCCTTTATGCTTGCCCCTCCCGCACCTTGTCTGCTCTATTTTGTACCATGCCCATCCCGCTTTTCCATCCCCACCACCGTTTCCCATCAGAAATAGCCGAGCACGAGTGCCCATAAAAAAAATATCGTCGTAACTTCACTATGAATGTCGCCGCCAGACGCAAAAAAAGGCAACACGAGGACTTCCCAGGAGGTCACCCATCCTAGTACTACTCTCGCCCAAGCACGCTTAACTTCGGAGGTCTGATGGGATCCGGTGCTTTAGTGCTGGTATGATCGCATCCGACATGTTATGCACTCATTTTCCTTTATGCTTGCCCCTCCCGCACCTTGTCTGCTCTATTTTGTACCATGCCCATCCCGCTTTTCCATCCCCACCACCGTTTCCCAGCCGAGCACGAGTGCCCATAAAAAATATCGTCGTAACTTCACTATGAATGTCGCCGCCAGACGCAAAAAAAAAGGATGCAACACGAGGACTTCCCAGGAGGTCACCCATCCTAGTACTACTCTCGCCCAAGCACGCTTAACTTCGGAGTTCTGATGGGATCCGGTGCTTTAGTGCTTATGATCGCATCCGACATGTTATGCACTCATTTTCCTTTATGCTTGCCCCTCCCGCACTTTGTCTGCTCTATTTTGTACCATGCCCATCCCGCTTTTCCATCCCCACCACCGTTTCCCATCAGAAATAGCCGAGCACGAGTGCCCATAAAAAAATATCGTCGTAACTTCACCATGAATGTCGCCGTTGGACGGCAAAAAAAGGGATGCAACACGAGGACTTCCCAGGAGGTCACCCATCCTAGTACTACTCTCGCCCAAGCATGCTTAATGAGTTCTGATGGGATCCGGTGCTTTAGTGCTGGTATGATCGCATCCGACATGTTATGCACTCATTTTCCTTTATGCTTGCCCCTCCCGAAGGTTTGTCTGCTCTATTTTGTACCATGCCCATCCCGCTTTTCCATCCCCACCACCGTTTCCCACTTTAGAAATAGCCGAGCACGAGTGCCCATAAAAAAATATCGTCGTAACTTCACTATGAATGTCGCCGCCAGACGCTTTGAAGGGATGCAACACGAGGACTTCCCAGGAGGTCACCCATCCTAGTACTACTCTCGCCCAAGCATGCTTAACTTCGGAGTTCTGATGGGATCCGGTGCTTTAGTGCTGGTATGATCGCATGAGACATGTTATGCACTCATTTTCCTTTATGCTTGCCCCTCCCGCACCTTGTCTGCTCTATTTTGTACCATGCCCATCCCGCTTTTCCATCCCCACTTGAAAGTCCCATCAGAAATAGCTATAGCACGAGTGCCCATAAAAAAATATCGTCGTAACTTCACTATGAATGTCGCCGCCAGACGCAAAAAAAAGGGATGCAACACGAGGACTTCCCACAGAGGTCACCCATCCTAGTACTACTCTCGCCCAAGCACGCTTAACTTCGGAGTTCTGATGGGATCCGGTGCTTTAGTGCTGGTATGATCGCATGACATGTTATGCACTCATTTTCCTTTATGCTTGCCCCTCCCGCACCTTGTCTGCTCTATTTTGTAACCTATTAACATCCACTTTTCCAGTTCCCCCACCACCGTTTCCCATCAGAAATAGCCGAGCACGAGTGCCCATAAAAAAATATCGTCGTAACTTCACTATGAATGTCGCCGGAAGATGCAAAAAAAGCAACACGAGGACTTCCCAGGAGGTCACCCATCCTAGTACTACTCTCGCCCAAGCACGCTTAACTTCTGATGGGATCCGGTGCTTTAGTGCTAGTATGATCGCATCCGACATGTTATGCACTCATTTTCCTTTATGCTTGCCCCTCCCGCACCTTGTCTGCTCTATTTTGTACCATGCCATCCCGCTTTTCCATCCCCACCACCGTTTCCCATCAGAAATAGCCGAGCACGAGTGCCCATAAAAAAATATCGTCGTAACTTCACTATGAATGTCCCTCAAAAAAAAAGGGATGCAACACGAGGACTTCCCAGGAGTCAACCATCCTAGTACTACTCTCGCCCAAACACGCTTAACTTCGGAGTTCTGATGGGATCCGGTGCTTTGTGCTGGTATGATCGCATCCAACATGTTATGCACTCATTTTCCTTTATGCTTGCCCCTAGGGCCCTTGTCTGCTCTATTTTGTACCATGCCCATCCCGCTTTTCCATCCCCACCACCGTTTCCCATGAAATAGCCGAGCACGAGTGCCCATAAAAAAATATCGTCGTAACTTCACTATGAATGTCGGGCCAGATAACGGAGGGATGCAACACGAGCTCTTCCCAGGAGTCACCCATCCTAGTACTTCTCTCGCCCAAGCACGCTTAACAATAGAGTTGTGGGATCCGGTGCTTTAGTGCTTATGATCGCATCCTACATGTTATGCATTCATTTTCCTTTATGCTTGCCCCTCCCGCACCTTGTCTGCTCTATTTTGTACCATGCCCATCCCGCTTTTCCATCCCCCCACCGTTCCCATTAGAAATAGCGAGCGAGTGCCCATAAAAAAATAGTCGTAACTTCACTATGAATGTACCGCCGCTCAAAAAAGGGATGCAACACGAGGACTTCCCAGGAGGTCACCCATCCTAGTACTACTCTCGCCCAAGCACGCTTAACTTCGGAGTTCTGATGGGATCCGGTGCTTTAGTGCTGGTATGATCGCATCCGACATGTTATGCACTCATTTTCCTTTATGCTTGCCCCTCCCGCACCTTGTCTGCTCTATTTTGTACCATGCCCATCCCGCTTTTCCATCCCCACCACCGTTTCCCATCAGAAATAGCCGAGCACGAGTGCCCATAAAAAAATATCGTCGTAACTTCACTATGAATGTCGCCGCCAGACGCAAAAAAAAGGGATGCAACACGAGGACTTCCCAGGAGGTCACCCATCCTAGTACTACTCTCGCCCAAGCACGCTTAACTTCGGAGTTCTGATGGGATCCGGTGCTTTAGTGCTGGTATGATCGCATCCGACATGTTATGCACTCATTTTCCTTTATGCTTGCCCCTCCCGCACCTTGTCTGCTCTATTTTGTACCATGCCCATCCCGCTTTTCCATCCCCACCACCGTTTCCCATCAGAAATAGCCGAGCACGAGTGCCCATAAAAAAATATCGTCGTAACTTCACTATGAATGTCGCCGCCAGATGCAAAAAAAAGGGATGCAACACGAGGACTTCCCAGGAGGTCACCCATCCTAGTACTACTCTCGCCCAAGCACGCTTAACTTCGGAGTTCTGATGGGATCCGGTGCTTTAGTGCTGGTATGATCGCATCCGACATGTTATGCACTCATTTTCCTTTATGCTTGCCCCTCCCGCACCTTGTCTGCTCTATTTTGTACCATGCCCATCCCGCTTTTCCATCCCCACCACCGTTTCCCATCAGAAATAGCCGAGCACGAGTGCCCATAAAAAAATATCGTCGTAACTTCACTATGAATGTCGCCGCCAGATGCAAAAAAAAGGGATGCAACACGAGGACTTCCCAGGAGGTCACCCATCCTAGTACTACTCTCGCCCAAGCACGCTTAACTTCGGAGTTCTGATGGGATCCGGTGCTTTAGTGCTGGTATGATCGCATCCGACATGTTATGCACTCATTTTCCTTTATGCTTGCCCCTCCCGCACCTTGTCTGCTCTATTTTGTACCATGCCCATCCCGCTTTTCCATCCCCACCACCGTTTCCCATCAGAAATAGCCGAGCACGAGTGCCCATAAAAAAATATCGTCGTAACTTCACTATGAATGTCGCCGCCAGATGCAAAAAAAAGGGATGCAACACGAGGACTTCCCAGGAGGTCACCCATCCTAGTACTACTCTCGCCCAAGCACGCTTAACTTCGGAGTTCTGATGGGATCCGGTGCTTTAGTGCTGGTATGATCGCATCCGACATGTTATGCACTCATTTTCCTTTATGCTTGCCCCTCCCGCACCTTGTCTGCTCTATTTTGTACCATGCCCATCCCGCTTTTCCATCCCCACCACCGTTTCCCATCAGAAATAGCCGAGCACGAGTGCCCATAAAAAAATATCGTCGTAACTTCACTATGAATGTCGCCGCCAGATGCAAAAAAAAGGGATGCAACACGAGGACTTCCCAGGAGGTCACCCATCCTAGTACTACTCTCGCCCAAGCACGCTTAACTTCGGAGTTCTGATGGGATCCGGTGCTTTAGTGCTGGTATGATCGCATCCGACATGTTATGCACTCATTTTCCTTTATGCTTGCCCCTCCCGCACCTTGTCTGCTCTATTTTGTACCATGCCCATCCCGCTTTTCCATCCCCACCACCGTTTCCCATCAGAAATAGCCGAGCACGAGTGCCCATAAAAAAATATCGTCGTAACTTCACTATGAATGTCGCCGCCAGACGCAAAAAAAAGGGATGCAACACGAGGACTTCCCAGGAGGTCACCCATCCTAGTACTACTCTCGCCCAAGCACGCTTAACTTCGGAGTTCTGATGGGATCCGGTGCTTTAGTGCTGGTATGATCGCATCCGACATGTTATGCACTCATTTTCCTTTATGCTTGCCCCTCCCGCACCTTGTCTGCTCTATTTTGTACCATGCCCATCCCGCTTTTCCATCCCCACCACCGTTTCCCATCAGAAATAGCCGAGCACGAGTGCCCATAAAAAAATATCGTCGTAACTTCACTATGAATGTCGCCGCCAGATGCAAAAAAAAGGGATGCAACACGAGGACTTCCCAGGAGGTCACCCATCCTAGTACTACTCTCGCCCAAGCACGCTTAACTTCGGAGTTCTGATGGGATCCGGTGCTTTAGTGCTGGTATGATCGCATCCGACATGTTATGCACTCATTTTCCTTTATGCTTGCCCCTCCCGCACCTTGTCTGCTCTATTTTGTACCATGCCCATCCCGCTTTTCCATCCCCACCACCGTTTCCCATCAGAAATAGCCGAGCACGAGTGCCCATAAAAAAATATCGTCGTAACTTCACTATGAATGTCGCCGCCAGATGCAAAAAAAAGGGATGCAACACGAGGACTTCCCAGGAGGTCACCCATCCTAGTACTACTCTCGCCCAAGCACGCTTAACTTCGGAGTTCTGATGGGATCCGGTGCTTTAGTGCTGGTATGATCGCATCCGACATGTTATGCACTCATTTTCCTTTATGCTTGCCCCTCCCGCACCTTGTCTGCTCTATTTTGTACCATGCCCATCCCGCTTTTCCATCCCCACCACCGTTTCCCATCAGAAATAGCCGAGCACGAGTGCCCATAAAAAAATATCGTCGTAACTTCACTATGAATGTCGCCGTCAGACGCAAAAAAAAGGGATGCAACACGAGGACTTCCCAGGAGGTCACCCATCCTAGTACTACTCTCGCCCAAGCACGCTTAACTTCGGAGTTCTGATGGGATCCGGTGCTTTAGTGCTGGTATGATCGCATCCGACATGTTATGCACTCATTTTCCTTTATGCTTGCCCCTCCCGCACCTTGTCTGCTCTATTTTGTACCATGCCCATCCCGCTTTTCCATCCCCACCACCGTTTCCCATCAGAAATAGCCGAGCACGAGTGCCCATAAAAAAATATCGTCGTAACTTCACTATGAATGTCGCCGCCAGATGCAAAAAAAAGGGATGCAACACGAGGACTTCCCAGGAGGTCACCCATCCTAGTACTACTCTCGCCCAAGCACGCTTAACTTCGGAGTTCTGATGGGATCCGGTGCTTTAGTGCTGGTATGATCGCATCCGACATGTTATGCACTCATTTTCCTTTATGCTTGCCCCTCCCGCACCTTGTCTGCTCTATTTTGTACCATGCCCATCCCGCTTTTCCATCCCCACCACCGTTTCCCATCAGAAATAGCCGAGCACGAGTGCCCATAAAAAAATATCGTCGTAACTTCACTATGAATGTCGCCGCCAGACGCAAAAAAAAGGGATGCAACACGAGGACTTCCCAGGAGGTCACCCATCCTAGTACTACTCTCGCCCAAGCACGCTTAACTTCGGAGTTCTGATGGGATCCGGTGCTTTAGTGCTGGTATGATCGCATCCGACATGTTATGCACTCATTTTCCTTTATGCTTGCCCCTCCCGCACCTTGTCTGCTCTATTTTGTACCATGCCCATCCCGCTTTTCCATCCCCACCACCGTTTCCCATCAGAAATAGCCGAGCACGAGTGCCCATAAAAAAATATCGTCGTAACTTCACTATGAATGTCGCCGCAAAAAAAGGGATGCAACACGAGGACTTCCCAGGAGGTCACCCATCCTAGTACTACTCTCGCCCAAGCACGCTTAACTTCGGAGTTCTGATGGGATCCGGTGCTTTAGTGCTGGTATGATCGCATCCGACATGTTATGCACTCATTTTCCTTTATGCTTGCCCCTCCCGCACCTTGTCTGCTCTATTTTGTACCATGCCCATCCCGCTTTTCCATCCCCACCACCGTTTCCCATCAGAAATAGCCGAGCACGAGTGCCCATAA
Source organism: Lolium multiflorum (assembly GCA_030979885.1). Classification (NCBI taxonomy): domain Eukaryota; kingdom Viridiplantae; phylum Streptophyta; class Magnoliopsida; order Poales; family Poaceae; genus Lolium; species Lolium multiflorum. The sequence goes on along the minus strand of JAUUTY010000862.1, from coordinate 139,626 downwards.
AAAAATATCGTCGTAACTTCACTATGAATGTCGCCGCCAGATGCAAAAAAAAGGGATGCAACACGAGGACTTCCCAGGAGGTCACCCATCCTAGTACTACTCTCGCCCAAGCACGCTTAACTTCGGAGTTCTGATGGGATCCGGTGCTTTAGTGCTGGTATGATCGCATCCGACATGTTATGCACTCATTTTCCTTTATGCTTGCCCCTCCCGCACCTTGTCTGCTCTATTTTGTACCATGCCCATCCCGCTTTTCCATCCCCACCACCGTTTCCCATCAGAAATAGCCGAGCACGAGTGCCCATAAAAAAATATCGTCGTAACTTCACTATGAATGTCGCCGCCAGACGCAAAAAAAAGGGATGCAACACGAGGACTTCCCAGGAGGTCACCCATCCTAGTACTACTCTCGCCCAAGCACGCTTAACTTCGGAGTTCTGATGGGATCCGGTGCTTTAGTGCTGGTATGATCGCATCCGACATGTTATGCACTCATTTTCCTTTATGCTTGCCCCTCCCGCACCTTGTCTGCTCTATTTTGTACCATGCCCATCCCGCTTTTCCATCCCCACCACCGTTTCCCATCAGAAATAGCCGAGCACGAGTGCCCATAAAAAAATATCGTCGTAACTTCACTATGAATGTCGCCGCCAGATGCAAAAAAAAGGGATGCAACACGAGGACTTCCCAGGAGGTCACCCATCCTAGTACTACTCTCGCCCAAGCACGCTTAACTTCGGAGTTCTGATGGGATCCGGTGCTTTAGTGCTGGTATGATCGCATCCGACATGTTATGCACTCATTTTCCTTTATGCTTGCCCCTCCCGCACCTTGTCTGCTCTATTTTGTACCATGCCCATCCCGCTTTTCCATCCCCACCACCGTTTCCCATCAGAAATAGCCGAGCACGAGTGCCCATAAAAAAATATCGTCGTAACTTCACTATGAATGTCGCCGCCAGACGCAAAAAAAAGGGATGCAACACGAGGACTTCCCAGGAGGTCACCCATCCTAGTACTACTCTCGCCCAAGCACGCTTAACTTCGGAGTTCTGATGGGATCCGGTGCTTTAGTGCTGGTATGATCGCATCCGACATGTTATGCACTCATTTTCCTTTATGCTTGCCCCTCCCGCACCTTGTCTGCTCTATTTTGTACCATGCCCATCCCGCTTTTCCATCCCCACCACCGTTTCCCATCAGAAATAGCCGAGCACGAGTGCCCATAAAAAAATATCGTCGTAACTTCACTATGAATGTCGCCGCCAGATGCAAAAAAAAGGGATGCAACACGAGGACTTCCCAGGAGGTCACCCATCCTAGTACTACTCTCGCCCAAGCACGCTTAACTTCGGAGTTCTGATGGGATCCGGTGCTTTAGTGCTGGTATGATCGCATCCGACATGTTATGCACTCATTTTCCTTTATGCTTGCCCCTCCCGCACCTTGTCTGCTCTATTTTGTACCATGCCCATCCCGCTTTTCCATCCCCACCACCGTTTCCCATCAGAAATAGCCGAGCACGAGTGCCCATAAAAAAATATCGTCGTAACTTCACTATGAATGTCGCCGCCAGACGCAAAAAAAAGGGATGCAACACGAGGACTTCCCAGGAGGTCACCCATCCTAGTACTACTCTCGCCCAAGCACGCTTAACTTCGGAGTTCTGATGGGATCCGGTGCTTTAGTGCTGGTATGATCGCATCCGACATGTTATGCACTCATTTTCCTTTATGCTTGCCCCTCCCGCACCTTGTCTGCTCTATTTTGTACCATGCCCATCCCGCTTTTCCATCCCCACCACCGTTTCCCATCAGAAATAGCCGAGCACGAGTGCCCATAAAAAAATATCGTCGTAACTTCACTATGAATGTCGCCGCCAGACGCAAAAAAAAGGGATGCAACACGAGGACTTCCCAGGAGGTCACCCATCCTAGTACTACTCTCGCCCAAGCACGCTTAACTTCGGAGTTCTGATGGGATCCGGTGCTTTAGTGCTGGTATGATCGCATCCGACATGTTATGCACTCATTTTCCTTTATGCTTGCCCCTCCCGCACCTTGTCTGCTCTATTTTGTACCATGCCCATCCCGCTTTTCCATCCCCACCACCGTTTCCCATCAGAAATAGCCGAGCACGAGTGCCCATAAAAAAATATCGTCGTAACTTCACTATGAATGTCGCCGCCAGATGCAAAAAAAAGGGATGCAACACGAGGACTTCCCAGGAGGTCACCCATCCTAGTACTACTCTCGCCCAAGCACGCTTAACTTCGGAGTTCTGATGGGATCCGGTGCTTTAGTGCTGGTATGATCGCATCCGACATGTTATGCACTCATTTTCCTTTATGCTTGCCCCTCCCGCACCTTGTCTGCTCTATTTTGTACCATGCCCATCCCGCTTTTCCATCCCCACCACCGTTTCCCATCAGAAATAGCCGAGCACGAGTGCCCATAAAAAAATATCGTCGTAACTTCACTATGAATGTCGCCGCCAGACGCAAAAAAAAGGGATGCAACACGAGGACTTCCCAGGAGGTCACCCATCCTAGTACTACTCTCGCCCAAGCACGCTTAACTTCGGAGTTCTGATGGGATCCGGTGCTTTAGTGCTGGTATGATCGCATCCGACATGTTATGCACTCATTTTCCTTTATGCTTGCCCCTCCCGCACCTTGTCTGCTCTATTTTGTACCATGCCCATCCCGCTTTTCCATCCCCACCACCGTTTCCCATCAGAAATAGCCGAGCACGAGTGCCCATAAAAAAATATCGTCGTAACTTCACTATGAATGTCGCCGCCAGACGCAAAAAAAAAGGGATGCAACACGAGGACTTCCCAGGAGGTCACCCATCCTAGTACTACTCTCGCCCAAGCACGCTTAACTTCGGAGTTCTGATGGGATCCGGTGCTTTAGTGCTGGTATGATCGCATCCGACATGTTATGCACTCATTTTCCTTTATGCTTGCCCCTCCCGCACCTTGTCTGCTCTATTTTGTACCATGCCCATCCCGCTTTTCCATCCCCACCACCGTTTCCCATCAGAAATAGCCGAGCACGAGTGCCCATAAAAAAATATCGTCGTAACTTCACTATGAATGTCGCCGCCAGATGCAAAAAAAAGGGATGCAACACGAGGACTTCCCAGGAGGTCACCCATCCTAGTACTACTCTCGCCCAAGCACGCTTAACTTCGGAGTTCTGATGGGATCCGGTGCTTTAGTGCTGGTATGATCGCATCCGACATGTTATGCACTCATTTTCCTTTATGCTTGCCCCTCCCGCACCTTGTCTGCTCTATTTTGTACCATGCCCATCCCGCTTTTCCATCCCCACCACCGTTTCCCATCAGAAATAGCCGAGCACGAGTGCCCATAAAAAAATATCGTCGTAACTTCACTATGAATGTCGCCGCCAGACGCAAAAAAAAGGGATGCAACACGAGGACTTCCCAGGAGGTCACCCATCCTAGTACTACTCTCGCCCAAGCACGCTTAACTTCGGAGTTCTGATGGGATCCGGTGCTTTAGTGCTGGTATGATCGCATCCGACATGTTATGCACTCATTTTCCTTTATGCTTGCCCCTCCCGCACCTTGTCTGCTCTATTTTGTACCATGCCCATCCCGCTTTTCCATCCCCACCACCGTTTCCCATCAGAAATAGCCGAGCACGAGTGCCCATAAAAAAATATCGTCGTAACTTCACTATGAATGTCGCCGCCAGATGCAAAAAAAAGGGATGCAACACGAGGACTTCCCAGGAGGTCACCCATCCTAGTACTACTCTCGCCCAAGCACGCTTAACTTCGGAGTTCTGATGGGATCCGGTGCTTTAGTGCTGGTATGATCGCATCCGACATGTTATGCACTCATTTTCCTTTATGCTTGCCCCTCCCGCACCTTGTCTGCTCTATTTTGTACCATGCCCATCCCGCTTTTCCATCCCCACCACCGTTTCCCATCAGAAATAGCCGAGCACGAGTGCCCATAAAAAAATATCGTCGTAACTTCACTATGAATGTCGCCGCCAGATGCAAAAAAAAGGGATGCAACACGAGGACTTCCCAGGAGGTCACCCATCCTAGTACTACTCTCGCCCAAGCACGCTTAACTTCGGAGTTCTGATGGGATCCGGTGCTTTAGTGCTGGTATGATCGCATCCGACATGTTATGCACTCATTTTCCTTTATGCTTGCCCCTCCCGCACCTTGTCTGCTCTATTTTGTACCATGCCCATCCCGCTTTTCCATCCCCACCACCGTTTCCCATCAGAAATAGCCGAGCACGAGTGCCCATAAAAAAATATCGTCGTAACTTCACTATGAATGTCGCCGCCAGATGCAAAAAAAAGGGATGCAACACGAGGACTTCCCAGGAGGTCACCCATCCTAGTACTACTCTCGCCCAAGCACGCTTAACTTCGGAGTTCTGATGGGATCCGGTGCTTTAGTGCTGGTATGATCGCATCCGACATGTTATGCACTCATTTTCCTTTATGCTTGCCCCTCCCGCACCTTGTCTGCTCTATTTTGTACCATGCCCATCCCGCTTTTCCATCCCCACCACCGTTTCCCATCAGAAATAGCCGAGCACGAGTGCCCATAAAAAAATATCGTCGTAACTTCACTATGAATGTCGCCGCCAGATGCAAAAAAAAGGGATGCAACACGAGGACTTCCCAGGAGGTCACCCATCCTAGTACTACTCTCGCCCAAGCACGCTTAACTTCGGAGTTCTGATGGGATCCGGTGCTTTAGTGCTGGTATGATCGCATCCGACATGTTATGCACTCATTTTCCTTTATGCTTGCCCCTCCCGCACCTTGTCTGCTCTATTTTGTACCATGCCCATCCCGCTTTTCCATCCCCACCACCGTTTCCCATCAGAAATAGCCGAGCACGAGTGCCCATAAAAAAATATCGTCGTAACTTCACTATGAATGTCGCCGCCAGACGCAAAAAAAAGGGATGCAACACGAGGACTTCCCAGGAGGTCACCCATCCTAGTACTACTCTCGCCCAAGCACGCTTAACTTCGGAGTTCTGATGGGATCCGGTGCTTTAGTGCTGGTATGATCGCATCCGACATGTTATGCACTCATTTTCCTTTATGCTTGCCCCTCCCGCACCTTGTCTGCTCTATTTTGTACCATGCCCATCCCGCTTTTCCATCCCCACCACCGTTTCCCATCAGAAATAGCCGAGCACGAGTGCCCATAAAAAAATATCGTCGTAACTTCACTATGAATGTCGCCGCCAGATGCAAAAAAAAGGGATGCAACACGAGGACTTCCCAGGAGGTCACCCATCCTAGTACTACTCTCGCCCAAGCACGCTTAACTTCGGAGTTCTGATGGGATCCGGTGCTTTAGTGCTGGTATGATCGCATCCGACATGTTATGCACTCATTTTCCTTTATGCTTGCCCCTCCCGCACCTTGTCTGCTCTATTTTGTACCATGCCCATCCCGCTTTTCCATCCCCACCACCGTTTCCCATCAGAAATAGCCGAGCACGAGTGCCCATAAAAAAATATCGTCGTAACTTCACTATGAATGTCGCCGCCAGACGCAAAAAAAAGGGATGCAACACGAGGACTTCCCAGGAGGTCACCCATCCTAGTACTACTCTCGCCCAAGCACGCTTAACTTCGGAGTTCTGATGGGATCCGGTGCTTTAGTGCTGGTATGATCGCATCCGACATGTTATGCACTCATTTTCCTTTATGCTTGCCCCTCCCGCACCTTGTCTGCTCTATTTTGTACCATGCCCATCCCGCTTTTCCATCCCCACCACCGTTTCCCATCAGAAATAGCCGAGCACGAGTGCCCATAAAAAAATATCGTCGTAACTTCACTATGAATGTCGCCGCCAGACGCAAAAAAAAGGGATGCAACACGAGGACTTCCCAGGAGGTCACCCATCCTAGTACTACTCTCGCCCAAGCACGCTTAACTTCGGAGTTCTGATGGGATCCGGTGCTTTAGTGCTGGTATGATCGCATCCGACATGTTATGCACTCATTTTCCTTTATGCTTGCCCCTCCCGCACCTTGTCTGCTCTATTTTGTACCATGCCCATCCCGCTTTTCCATCCCCACCACCGTTTCCCATCAGAAATAGCCGAGCACGAGTGCCCATAAAAAAATATCGTCGTAACTTCACTATGAATGTCGCCGCCAGACGCAAAAAAAGGGATGCAACACGAGGACTTCCCAGGAGGTCACCCATCCTAGTACTACTCTCGCCCAAGCACGCTTAACTTCGGAGTTCTGATGGGATCCGGTGCTTTAGTGCTGGTATGATCGCATCCGACATGTTATGCACTCATTTTCCTTTATGCTTGCCCCTCCCGCACCTTGTCTGCTCTATTTTGTACCATGCCCATCCCGCTTTTCCATCCCCACCACCGTTTCCCATCAGAAATAGCCGAGCACGAGTGCCCATAAAAAAATATCGTCGTAACTTCACTATGAATGTCGCCGCCAGATGCAAAAAAAAGGGATGCAACACGAGGACTTCCCAGGAGGTCACCCATCCTAGTACTACTCTCGCCCAAGCACGCTTAACTTCGGAGTTCTGATGGGATCCGGTGCTTTAGTGCTGGTATGATCGCATCCGACATGTTATGCACTCATTTTCCTTTATGCTTGCCCCTCCCGCACCTTGTCTGCTCTATTTTGTACCATGCCCATCCCGCTTTTCCATCCCCACCACCGTTTCCCATCAGAAATAGCCGAGCACGAGTGCCCATAAAAAAATATCGTCGTAACTTCACTATGAATGTCGCCGCCAGATGCAAAAAAAAGGGATGCAACACGAGGACTTCCCAGGAGGTCACCCATCCTAGTACTACTCTCGCCCAAGCACGCTTAACTTCGGAGTTCTGATGGGATCCGGTGCTTTAGTGCTGGTATGATCGCATCGACATGTTATGCACTCATTTTCCTTTATGCTTGCCCCTCCCGCACCTTGTCTGCTCTATTTTGTACCATGCCCATCCCGCTTTTCCATCCCCACCACCGTTTCCCATCAGAAATAGCCGAGCACGAGTGCCCATAAAAAAATATCGTCGTAACTTCACTATGAATGTCGCCGCCAGACGCAAAAAAAAGGGATGCAACACGAGGACTTCCCAGGAGGTCACCCATCCTAGTACTACTCTCGCCCAAGCACGCTTAACTTCGGAGTTCTGATGGGATCCGGTGCTTTAGTGCTGGTATGATCGCATCCGACATGTTATGCACTCATTTTCCTTTATGCTTGCCCCTCCCGCACCTTGTCTGCTCTATTTTGTACCATGCCCATCCCGCTTTTCCATCCCCACCACCGTTTCCCATCAGAAATAGCCGAGCACGAGTGCCCATAAAAAAATATCGTCGTAACTTCACTATGAATGTCGCCGCCAGATGCAAAAAAAAGGGATGCAACACGAGGACTTCCCAGGAGGTCACCCATCCTAGTACTACTCTCGCCCAAGCACGCTTAACTTCGGAGTTCTGATGGGATCCGGTGCTTTAGTGCTGGTATGATCGCATCCGACATGTTATGCACTCATTTTCCTTTATGCTTGCCCCTCCCGCACCTTGTCTGCTCTATTTTGTACCATGCCCATCCCGCTTTTCCATCCCCACCACCGTTTCCCATCAGAAATAGCCGAGCACGAGTGCCCATAAAAAAATATCGTCGTAACTTCACTATGAATGTCGCCGCCAGACGCAAAAAAAAGGGATGCAACACGAGGACTTCCCAGGAGGTCACCCATCCTAGTACTACTCTCGCCCAAGCACGCTTAACTTCGGAGTTCTGATGGGATCCGGTGCTTTAGTGCTGGTATGATCGCATCCGACATGTTATGCACTCATTTTCCTTTATGCTTGCCCCTCCCGCACCTTGTCTGCTCTATTTTGTACCATGCCCATCCCGCTTTTCCATCCCCACCACCGTTTCCCATCAGAAATAGCCGAGCACGAGTGCCCATAAAAAAATATCGTCGTAACTTCACTATGAATGTCGCCGCCAGATGCAAAAAAAAGGGATGCAACACGAGGACTTCCCAGGAGGTCACCCATCCTAGTACTACTCTCGCCCAAGCACGCTTAACTTCGGAGTTCTGATGGGATCCGGTGCTTTAGTGCTGGTATGATCGCATCCGACATGTTATGCACTCATTTTCCTTTATGCTTGCCCCTCCCGCACCTTGTCTGCTCTATTTTGTACCATGCCCATCCCGCTTTTCCATCCCCACCACCGTTTCCCATCAGAAATAGCCGAGCACGAGTGCCCATAAAAAAATATCGTCGTAACTTCACTATGAATGTCGCCGCCAGACGCAAAAAAAAGGGATGCAACACGAGGACTTCCCAGGAGGTCACCCATCCTAGTACTACTCTCGCCCAAGCACGCTTAACTTCGGAGTTCTGATGGGATCCGGTGCTTTAGTGCTGGTATGATCGCATCCGACATGTTATGCACTCATTTTCCTTTATGCTTGCCCCTCCCGCACCTTGTCTGCTCTATTTTGTACCATGCCCATCCCGCTTTTCCATCCCCACCACCGTTTCCCATCAGAAATAGCCGAGCACGAGTGCCCATAAAAAAATATCGTCGTAACTTCACTATGAATGTCGCCGCCAGATGCAAAAAAAAGGGATGCAACACGAGGACTTCCCAGGAGGTCACCCATCCTAGTACTACTCTCGCCCAAGCACGCTTAACTTCGGAGTTCTGATGGGATCCGGTGCTTTAGTGCTGGTATGATCGCATCCGACATGTTATGCACTCATTTTCCTTTATGCTTGCCCCTCCCGCACCTTGTCTGCTCTATTTTGTACCATGCCCATCCCGCTTTTCCATCCCCACCACCGTTTCCCATCAGAAATAGCCGAGCACGAGTGCCCATAAAAAAATATCGTCGTAACTTCACTATGAATGTCGCCGCCAGATGCAAAAAAAAGGGATGCAACACGAGGACTTCCCAGGAGGTCACCCATCCTAGTACTACTCTCGCCCAAGCACGCTTAACTTCGGAGTTCTGATGGGATCCGGTGCTTTAGTGCTGGTATGATCGCATCCGACATGTTATGCACTCATTTTCCTTTATGCTTGCCCCTCCCGCACCTTGTCTGCTCTATTTTGTACCATGCCCATCCCGCTTTTCCATCCCCACCACCGTTTCCCATCAGAAATAGCCGAGCACGAGTGCCCATAAAAAAATATCGTCGTAACTTCACTATGAATGTCGCCGCCAGATGCAAAAAAAAGGGATGCAACACGAGGACTTCCCAGGAGGTCACCCATCCTAGTACTACTCTCGCCCAAGCACGCTTAACTTCGGAGTTCTGATGGGATCCGGTGCTTTAGTGCTGGTATGATCGCATCCGACATGTTATGCACTCATTTTCCTTTATGCTTGCCCCTCCCGCACCTTGTCTGCTCTATTTTGTACCATGCCCATCCCGCTTTTCCATCCCCACCACCGTTTCCCATCAGAAATAGCCGAGCACGAGTGCCCATAAAAAAATATCGTCGTAACTTCACTATGAATGTCGCCGCCAGATGCAAAAAAAAGGGATGCAACACGAGGACTTCCCAGGAGGTCACCCATCCTAGTACTACTCTCGCCCAAGCACGCTTAACTTCGGAGTTCTGATGGGATCCGGTGCTTTAGTGCTGGTATGATCGCATCCGACATGTTATGCACTCATTTTCCTTTATGCTTGCCCCTCCCGCACCTTGTCTGCTCTATTTTGTACCATGCCCATCCCGCTTTTCCATCCCCACCACCGTTTCCCATCAGAAATAGCCGAGCACGAGTGCCCATAAAAAAATATCGTCGTAACTTCACTATGAATGTCGCCGCCAGACGCAAAAAAAAGGGATGCAACACGAGGACTTCCCAGGAGGTCACCCATCCTAGTACTACTCTCGCCCAAGCACGCTTAACTTCGGAGTTCTGATGGGATCCGGTGCTTTAGTGCTGGTATGATCGCATCCGACATGTTATGCACTCATTTTCCTTTATGCTTGCCCCTCCCGCACCTTGTCTGCTCTATTTTGTACCATGCCCATCCCGCTTTTCCATCCCCACCACCGTTTCCCATCAGAAATAGCCGAGCACGAGTGCCCATAAAAAAATATCGTCGTAACTTCACTATGAATGTCGCCGCCAGATGCAAAAAAAAGGGATGCAACACGAGGACTTCCCAGGAGGTCACCCATCCTAGTACTACTCTCGCCCAAGCACGCTTAACTTCGGAGTTCTGATGGGATCCGGTGCTTTAGTGCTGGTATGATCGCATCCGACATGTTATGCACTCATTTTCCTTTATGCTTGCCCCTCCCGCACCTTGTCTGCTCTATTTTGTACCATGCCCATCCCGCTTTTCCATCCCCACCACCGTTTCCCATCAGAAATAGCCGAGCACGAGTGCCCATAAAAAAATATCGTCGTAACTTCACTATGAATGTCGCCGCCAGATGCAAAAAAAAGGGATGCAACACGAGGACTTCCCAGGAGGTCACCCATCCTAGTACTACTCTCGCCCAAGCACGCTTAACTTCGGAGTTCTGATGGGATCCGGTGCTTTAGTGCTGGTATGATCGCATCCGACATGTTATGCACTCATTTTCCTTTATGCTTGCCCCTCCCGCACCTTGTCTGCTCTATTTTGTACCATGCCCATCCCGCTTTTCCATCCCCACCACCGTTTCCCATCAGAAATAGCCGAGCACGAGTGCCCATAAAAAAATATCGTCGTAACTTCACTATGAATGTCGCCGCCAGACGCAAAAAAAAGGGATGCAACACGAGGACTTCCCAGGAGGTCACCCATCCTAGTACTACTCTCGCCCAAGCACGCTTAACTTCGGAGTTCTGATGGGATCCGGTGCTTTAGTGCTGGTATGATCGCATCCGACATGTTATGCACTCATTTTCCTTTATGCTTGCCCCTCCCGCACCTTGTCTGCTCTATTTTGTACCATGCCCATCCCGCTTTTCCATCCCCACCACCGTTTCCCATCAGAAATAGCCGAGCACGAGTGCCCATAAAAAAATATCGTCGTAACTTCACTATGAATGTCGCCGCCAGACGCAAAAAAAAGGGATGCAACACGAGGACTTCCCAGGAGGTCACCCATCCTAGTACTACTCTCGCCCAAGCACGCTTAACTTCGGAGTTCTGATGGGATCCGGTGCTTTAGTGCTGGTATGATCGCATCCGACATGTTATGCACTCATTTTCCTTTATGCTTGCCCCTCCCGCACCTTGTCTGCTCTATTTTGTACCATGCCCATCCCGCTTTTCCATCCCCACCACCGTTTCCCATCAGAAATAGCCGAGCACGAGTGCCCATAAAAAAATATCGTCGTAACTTCACTATGAATGTCGCCGCCAGACGCAAAAAAAAGGGATGCAACACGAGGACTTCCCAGGAGGTCACCCATCCTAGTACTACTCTCGCCCAAGCACGCTTAACTTCGGAGTTCTGATGGGATCCGGTGCTTTAGTGCTGGTATGATCGCATCCGACATGTTATGCACTCATTTTCCTTTATGCTTGCCCCTCCCGCACCTTGTCTGCTCTATTTTGTACCATGCCCATCCCGCTTTTCCATCCCCACCACCGTTTCCCATCAGAAATAGCCGAGCACGAGTGCCCATAAAAAAATATCGTCGTAACTTCACTATGAATGTCGCCGCCAGACGCAAAAAAAAGGGATGCAACACGAGGACTTCCCAGGAGGTCACCCATCCTAGTACTACTCTCGCCCAAGCACGCTTAACTTCGGAGTTCTGATGGGATCCGGTGCTTTAGTGCTGGTATGATCGCATCCGACATGTTATGCACTCATTTTCCTTTATGCTTGCCCCTCCCGCACCTTGTCTGCTCTATTTTGTACCATGCCCATCCCGCTTTTCCATCCCCACCACCGTTTCCCATCAGAAATAGCCGAGCACGAGTGCCCATAAAAAAATATCGTCGTAACTTCACTATGAATGTCGCCGCCAGATGCAAAAAAAAGGGATGCAACACGAGGACTTCCCAGGAGGTCACCCATCCTAGTACTACTCTCGCCCAAGCACGCTTAACTTCGGAGTTCTGATGGGATCCGGTGCTTTAGTGCTGGTATGATCGCATCCGACATGTTATGCACTCATTTTCCTTTATGCTTGCCCCTCCCGCACCTTGTCTGCTCTATTTTGTACCATGCCCATCCCGCTTTTCCATCCCCACCACCGTTTCCCATCAGAAATAGCCGAGCACGAGTGCCCATAAAAAAATATCGTCGTAACTTCACTATGAATGTCGCCGCCAGACGCAAAAAAAAGGGATGCAACACGAGGACTTCCCAGGAGGTCACCCATCCTAGTACTACTCTCGCCCAAGCACGCTTAACTTCGGAGTTCTGATGGGATCCGGTGCTTTAGTGCTGGTATGATCGCATCCGACATGTTATGCACTCATTTTCCTTTATGCTTGCCCCTCCCGCACCTTGTCTGCTCTATTTTGTACCATGCCCATCCCGCTTTTCCATCCCCACCACCGTTTCCCATCAGAAATAGCCGAGCACGAGTGCCCATAAAAAAATATCGTCGTAACTTCACTATGAATGTCGCCGCCAGACGCAAAAAAAAGGGATGCAACACGAGGACTTCCCAGGAGGTCACCCATCCTAGTACTACTCTCGCCCAAGCACGCTTAACTTCGGAGTTCTGATGGGATCCGGTGCTTTAGTGCTGGTATGATCGCATCCGACATGTTATGCACTCATTTTCCTTTATGCTTGCCCCTCCCGCACCTTGTCTGCTCTATTTTGTACCATGCCCATCCCGCTTTTCCATCCCCACCACCGTTTCCCATCAGAAATAGCCGAGCACGAGTGCCCATAAAAAAATATCGTCGTAACTTCACTATGAATGTCGCCGCCAGACGCAAAAAAAAGGGATGCAACACGAGGACTTCCCAGGAGGTCACCCATCCTAGTACTACTCTCGCCCAAGCACGCTTAACTTCGGAGTTCTGATGGGATCCGGTGCTTTAGTGCTGGTATGATCGCATCCGACATGTTATGCACTCATTTTCCTTTATGCTTGCCCCTCCCGCACCTTGTCTGCTCTATTTTGTACCATGCCCATCCCGCTTTTCCATCCCCACCACCGTTTCCCATCAGAAATAGCCGAGCACGAGTGCCCATAAAAAAATATCGTCGTAACTTCACTATGAATGTCGCCGCCAGACGCAAAAAAAAGGGATGCAACACGAGGACTTCCCAGGAGGTCACCCATCCTAGTACTACTCTCGCCCAAGCACGCTTAACTTCGGAGTTCTGATGGGATCCGGTGCTTTAGTGCTGGTATGATCGCATCCGACATGTTATGCACTCATTTTCCTTTATGCTTGCCCCTCCCGCACCTTGTCTGCTCTATTTTGTACCATGCCCATCCCGCTTTTCCATCCCCACCACCGTTTCCCATCAGAAATAGCCGAGCACGAGTGCCCATAAAAAAATATCGTCGTAACTTCACTATGAATGTCGCCGCCAGACGCAAAAAAAAGGGATGCAACACGAGGACTTCCCAGGAGGTCACCCATCCTAGTACTACTCTCGCCCAAGCACGCTTAACTTCGGAGTTCTGATGGGATCCGGTGCTTTAGTGCTGGTATGATCGCATCCGACATGTTATGCACTCATTTTCCTTTATGCTTGCCCCTCCCGCACCTTGTCTGCTCTATTTTGTACCATGCCCATCCCGCTTTTCCATCCCCACCACCGTTTCCCATCAGAAATAGCCGAGCACGAGTGCCCATAAAAAAATATCGTCGTAACTTCACTATGAATGTCGCCGCCAGACGCAAAAAAAAGGGATGCAACACGAGGACTTCCCAGGAGGTCACCCATCCTAGTACTACTCTCGCCCAAGCACGCTTAACTTCGGAGTTCTGATGGGATCCGGTGCTTTAGTGCTGGTATGATCGCATCCGACATGTTATGCACTCATTTTCCTTTATGCTTGCCCCTCCCGCACCTTGTCTGCTCTATTTTGTACCATGCCCATCCCGCTTTTCCATCCCCACCACCGTTTCCCATCAGAAATAGCCGAGCACGAGTGCCCATAAAAAAATATCGTCGTAACTTCACTATGAATGTCGCCGCCAGACGCAAAAAAAAGGGATGCAACACGAGGACTTCCCAGGAGGTCACCCATCCTAGTACTACTCTCGCCCAAGCACGCTTAACTTCGGAGTTCTGATGGGATCCGGTGCTTTAGTGCTGGTATGATCGCATCCGACATGTTATGCACTCATTTTCCTTTATGCTTGCCCCTCCCGCACCTTGTCTGCTCTATTTTGTACCATGCCCATCCCGCTTTTCCATCCCCACCACCGTTTCCCATCAGAAATAGCCGAGCACGAGTGCCCATAAAAAAATATCGTCGTAACTTCACTATGAATGTCGCCGCCAGATGCAAAAAAAAGGGATGCAACACGAGGACTTCCCAGGAGGTCACCCATCCTAGTACTACTCTCGCCCAAGCACGCTTAACTTCGGAGTTCTGATGGGATCCGGTGCTTTAGTGCTGGTATGATCGCATCCGACATGTTATGCACTCATTTTCCTTTATGCTTGCCCCTCCCGCACCTTGTCTGCTCTATTTTGTACCATGCCCATCCCGCTTTTCCATCCCCACCACCGTTTCCCATCAGAAATAGCCGAGCACGAGTGCCCATAAAAAAATATCGTCGTAACTTCACTATGAATGTCGCCGCCAGATGCAAAAAAAAGGGATGCAACACGAGGACTTCCCAGGAGGTCACCCATCCTAGTACTACTCTCGCCCAAGCACGCTTAACTTCGGAGTTCTGATGGGATCCGGTGCTTTAGTGCTGGTATGATCGCATCCGACATGTTATGCACTCATTTTCCTTTATGCTTGCCCCTCCCGCACCTTGTCTGCTCTATTTTGTACCATGCCCATCCCGCTTTTCCATCCCCACCACCGTTTCCCATCAGAAATAGCCGAGCACGAGTGCCCATAAAAAAATATCGTCGTAACTTCACTATGAATGTCGCCGCCAGACGCAAAAAAAAGGGATGCAACACGAGGACTTCCCAGGAGGTCACCCATCCTAGTACTACTCTCGCCCAAGCACGCTTAACTTCGGAGTTCTGATGGGATCCGGTGCTTTAGTGCTGGTATGATCGCATCCGACATGTTATGCACTCATTTTCCTTTATGCTTGCCCCTCCCGCACCTTGTCTGCTCTATTTTGTACCATGCCCATCCCGCTTTTCCATCCCCACCACCGTTTCCCATCAGAAATAGCCGAGCACGAGTGCCCATAAAAAAATATCGTCGTAACTTCACTATGAATGTCGCCGCCAGACGCAAAAAAAAGGGATGCAACACGAGGACTTCCCAGGAGGTCACCCATCCTAGTACTACTCTCGCCCAAGCACGCTTAACTTCGGAGTTCTGATGGGATCCGGTGCTTTAGTGCTGGTATGATCGCATCCGACATGTTATGCACTCATTTTCCTTTATGCTTGCCCCTCCCGCACCTTGTCTGCTCTATTTTGTACCATGCCCATCCCGCTTTTCCATCCCCACCACCGTTTCCCATCAGAAATAGCCGAGCACGAGTGCCCATAAAAAAATATCGTCGTAACTTCACTATGAATGTCGCCGCCAGACGCAAAAAAAAGGGATGCAACACGAGGACTTCCCAGGAGGTCACCCATCCTAGTACTACTCTCGCCCAAGCACGCTTAACTTCGGAGTTCTGATGGGATCCGGTGCTTTAGTGCTGGTATGATCGCATCCGACATGTTATGCACTCATTTTCCTTTATGCTTGCCCCTCCCGCACCTTGTCTGCTCTATTTTGTACCATGCCCATCCCGCTTTTCCATCCCCACCACCGTTTCCCATCAGAAATAGCCGAGCACGAGTGCCCATAAAAAAATATCGTCGTAACTTCACTATGAATGTCGCCGCCAGACGCAAAAAAAAGGGATGCAACACGAGGACTTCCCAGGAGGTCACCCATCCTAGTACTACTCTCGCCCAAGCACGCTTAACTTCGGAGTTCTGATGGGATCCGGTGCTTTAGTGCTGGTATGATCGCATCCGACATGTTATGCACTCATTTTCCTTTATGCTTGCCCCTCCCGCACCTTGTCTGCTCTATTTTGTACCATGCCCATCCCGCTTTTCCATCCCCACCACCGTTTCCCATCAGAAATAGCCGAGCACGAGTGCCCATAAAAAAATATCGTCGTAACTTCACTATGAATGTCGCCGCCAGACGCAAAAAAAAGGGATGCAACACGAGGACTTCCCAGGAGGTCACCCATCCTAGTACTACTCTCGCCCAAGCACGCTTAACTTCGGAGTTCTGATGGGATCCGGTGCTTTAGTGCTGGTATGATCGCATCCGACATGTTATGCACTCATTTTCCTTTATGCTTGCCCCTCCCGCACCTTGTCTGCTCTATTTTGTACCATGCCCATCCCGCTTTTCCATCCCCACCACCGTTTCCCATCAGAAATAGCCGAGCACGAGTGCCCATAAAAAAATATCGTCGTAACTTCACTATGAATGTCGCCGCCAGACGCAAAAAAAAGGGATGCAACACGAGGACTTCCCAGGAGGTCACCCATCCTAGTACTACTCTCGCCCAAGCACGCTTAACTTCGGAGTTCTGATGGGATCCGGTGCTTTAGTGCTGGTATGATCGCATCCGACATGTTATGCACTCATTTTCCTTTATGCTTGCCCCTCCCGCACCTTGTCTGCTCTATTTTGTACCATGCCCATCCCGCTTTTCCATCCCCACCACCGTTTCCCATCAGAAATAGCCGAGCACGAGTGCCCATAAAAAAATATCGTCGTAACTTCACTATGAATGTCGCCGCCAGATGCAAAAAAAAGGGATGCAACACGAGGACTTCCCAGGAGGTCACCCATCCTAGTACTACTCTCGCCCAAGCACGCTTAACTTCGGAGTTCTGATGGGATCCGGTGCTTTAGTGCTGGTATGATCGCATCCGACATGTTATGCACTCATTTTCCTTTATGCTTGCCCCTCCCGCACCTTGTCTGCTCTATTTTGTACCATGCCCATCCCGCTTTTCCATCCCCACCACCGTTTCCCATCAGAAATAGCCGAGCACGAGTGCCCATAAAAAAATATCGTCGTAACTTCACTATGAATGTCGCCGCCAGATGCAAAAAAAAGGGATGCAACACGAGGACTTCCCAGGAGGTCACCCATCCTAGTACTACTCTCGCCCAAGCACGCTTAACTTCGGAGTTCTGATGGGATCCGGTGCTTTAGTGCTGGTATGATCGCATCCGACATGTTATGCACTCATTTTCCTTTATGCTTGCCCCTCCCGCACCTTGTCTGCTCTATTTTGTACCATGCCCATCCCGCTTTTCCATCCCCACCACCGTTTCCCATCAGAAATAGCCGAGCACGAGTGCCCATAAAAAAATATCGTCGTAACTTCACTATGAATGTCGCCGCCAGACGCAAAAAAAAGGGATGCAACACGAGGACTTCCCAGGAGGTCACCCATCCTAGTACTACTCTCGCCCAAGCACGCTTAACTTCGGAGTTCTGATGGGATCCGGTGCTTTAGTGCTGGTATGATCGCATCCGACATGTTATGCACTCATTTTCCTTTATGCTTGCCCCTCCCGCACCTTGTCTGCTCTATTTTGTACCATGCCCATCCCGCTTTTCCATCCCCACCACCGTTTCCCATCAGAAATAGCCGAGCACGAGTGCCCATAAAAAAATATCGTCGTAACTTCACTATGAATGTCGCCGCCAGACGCAAAAAAAAGGGATGCAACACGAGGACTTCCCAGGAGGTCACCCATCCTAGTACTACTCTCGCCCAAGCACGCTTAACTTCGGAGTTCTGATGGGATCCGGTGCTTTAGTGCTGGTATGATCGCATCCGACATGTTATGCACTCATTTTCCTTTATGCTTGCCCCTCCCGCACCTTGTCTGCTCTATTTTGTACCATGCCCATCCCGCTTTTCCATCCCCACCACCGTTTCCCATCAGAAATAGCCGAGCACGAGTGCCCATAAAAAAATATCGTCGTAACTTCACTATGAATGTCGCCGCCAGACGCAAAAAAAAGGGATGCAACACGAGGACTTCCCAGGAGGTCACCCATCCTAGTACTACTCTCGCCCAAGCACGCTTAACTTCGGAGTTCTGATGGGATCCGGTGCTTTAGTGCTGGTATGATCGCATCCGACATGTTATGCACTCATTTTCCTTTATGCTTGCCCCTCCCGCACCTTGTCTGCTCTATTTTGTACCATGCCCATCCCGCTTTTCCATCCCCACCACCGTTTCCCATCAGAAATAGCCGAGCACGAGTGCCCATAAAAAAATATCGTCGTAACTTCACTATGAATGTCGCCGCCAGATGCAAAAAAAAGGGATGCAACACGAGGACTTCCCAGGAGGTCACCCATCCTAGTACTACTCTCGCCCAAGCACGCTTAACTTCGGAGTTCTGATGGGATCCGGTGCTTTAGTGCTGGTATGATCGCATCCGACATGTTATGCACTCATTTTCCTTTATGCTTGCCCCTCCCGCACCTTGTCTGCTCTATTTTGTACCATGCCCATCCCGCTTTTCCATCCCCACCACCGTTTCCCATCAGAAATAGCCGAGCACGAGTGCCCATAAAAAAATATCGTCGTAACTTCACTATGAATGTCGCCGCCAGATGCAAAAAAAAGGGATGCAACACGAGGACTTCCCAGGAGGTCACCCATCCTAGTACTACTCTCGCCCAAGCACGCTTAACTTCGGAGTTCTGATGGGATCCGGTGCTTTAGTGCTGGTATGATCGCATCCGACATGTTATGCACTCATTTTCCTTTATGCTTGCCCCTCCCGCACCTTGTCTGCTCTATTTTGTACCATGCCCATCCCGCTTTTCCATCCCCACCACCGTTTCCCATCAGAAATAGCCGAGCACGAGTGCCCATAAAAAAATATCGTCGTAACTTCACTATGAATGTCGCCGCCAGATGCAAAAAAAAGGGATGCAACACGAGGACTTCCCAGGAGGTCACCCATCCTAGTACTACTCTCGCCCAAGCACGCTTAACTTCGGAGTTCTGATGGGATCCGGTGCTTTAGTGCTGGTATGATCGCATCCGACATGTTATGCACTCATTTTCCTTTATGCTTGCCCCTCCCGCACCTTGTCTGCTCTATTTTGTACCATGCCCATCCCGCTTTTCCATCCCCACCACCGTTTCCCATCAGAAATAGCCGAGCACGAGTGCCCATAAAAAAATATCGTCGTAACTTCACTATGAATGTCGCCGCCAGACGCAAAAAAAAGGGATGCAACACGAGGACTTCCCAGGAGGTCACCCATCCTAGTACTACTCTCGCCCAAGCACGCTTAACTTCGGAGTTCTGATGGGATCCGGTGCTTTAGTGCTGGTATGATCGCATCCGACATGTTATGCACTCATTTTCCTTTATGCTTGCCCCTCCCGCACCTTGTCTGCTCTATTTTGTACCATGCCCATCCCGCTTTTCCATCCCCACCACCGTTTCCCATCAGAAATAGCCGAGCACGAGTGCCCATAAAAAAATATCGTCGTAACTTCACTATGAATGTCGCCGCCAGATGCAAAAAAAAGGGATGCAACACGAGGACTTCCCAGGAGGTCACCCATCCTAGTACTACTCTCGCCCAAGCACGCTTAACTTCGGAGTTCTGATGGGATCCGGTGCTTTAGTGCTGGTATGATCGCATCCGACATGTTATGCACTCATTTTCCTTTATGCTTGCCCCTCCCGCACCTTGTCTGCTCTATTTTGTACCATGCCCATCCCGCTTTTCCATCCCCACCACCGTTTCCCATCAGAAATAGCCGAGCACGAGTGCCCATAAAAAAATATCGTCGTAACTTCACTATGAATGTCGCCGCCAGATGCAAAAAAAAGGGATGCAACACGAGGACTTCCCAGGAGGTCACCCATCCTAGTACTACTCTCGCCCAAGCACGCTTAACTTCGGAGTTCTGATGGGATCCGGTGCTTTAGTGCTGGTATGATCGCATCCGACATGTTATGCACTCATTTTCCTTTATGCTTGCCCCTCCCGCACCTTGTCTGCTCTATTTTGTACCATGCCCATCCCGCTTTTCCATCCCCACCACCGTTTCCCATCAGAAATAGCCGAGCACGAGTGCCCATAAAAAAATATCGTCGTAACTTCACTATGAATGTCGCCGCCAGACGCAAAAAAAAGGGATGCAACACGAGGACTTCCCAGGAGGTCACCCATCCTAGTACTACTCTCGCCCAAGCACGCTTAACTTCGGAGTTCTGATGGGATCCGGTGCTTTAGTGCTGGTATGATCGCATCCGACATGTTATGCACTCATTTTCCTTTATGCTTGCCCCTCCCGCACCTTGTCTGCTCTATTTTGTACCATGCCCATCCCGCTTTTCCATCCCCACCACCGTTTCCCAT
The DNA here is from genome assembly GCA_030979885.1 of Lolium multiflorum. Taxonomy (NCBI): domain Eukaryota; kingdom Viridiplantae; phylum Streptophyta; class Magnoliopsida; order Poales; family Poaceae; genus Lolium; species Lolium multiflorum. The sequence continues at coordinate 119,087 of JAUUTY010000862.1, read as the reverse complement.
CAGAAATAGCCGAGCACGAGTGCCCATAAAAAAATATCGTCGTAACTTCACTATGAATGTCGCCGCCAGACGCAAAAAAAAGGGATGCAACACGAGGACTTCCCAGGAGGTCACCCATCCTAGTACTACTCTCGCCCAAGCACGCTTAACTTCGGAGTTCTGATGGGATCCGGTGCTTTAGTGCTGGTATGATCGCATCCGACATGTTATGCACTCATTTTCCTTTATGCTTGCCCCTCCCGCACCTTGTCTGCTCTATTTTGTACCATGCCCATCCCGCTTTTCCATCCCCACCACCGTTTCCCATCAGAAATAGCCGAGCACGAGTGCCCATAAAAAAATATCGTCGTAACTTCACTATGAATGTCGCCGCCAGACGCAAAAAAAAGGGATGCAACACGAGGACTTCCCAGGAGGTCACCCATCCTAGTACTACTCTCGCCCAAGCACGCTTAACTTCGGAGTTCTGATGGGATCCGGTGCTTTAGTGCTGGTATGATCGCATCCGACATGTTATGCACTCATTTTCCTTTATGCTTGCCCCTCCCGCACCTTGTCTGCTCTATTTTGTACCATGCCCATCCCGCTTTTCCATCCCCACCACCGTTTCCCATCAGAAATAGCCGAGCACGAGTGCCCATAAAAAAATATCGTCGTAACTTCACTATGAATGTCGCCGCCAGATGCAAAAAAAAGGGATGCAACACGAGGACTTCCCAGGAGGTCACCCATCCTAGTACTACTCTCGCCCAAGCACGCTTAACTTCGGAGTTCTGATGGGATCCGGTGCTTTAGTGCTGGTATGATCGCATCCGACATGTTATGCACTCATTTTCCTTTATGCTTGCCCCTCCCGCACCTTGTCTGCTCTATTTTGTACCATGCCCATCCCGCTTTTCCATCCCCACCACCGTTTCCCATCAGAAATAGCCGAGCACGAGTGCCCATAAAAAAATATCGTCGTAACTTCACTATGAATGTCGCCGCCAGATGCAAAAAAAAGGGATGCAACACGAGGACTTCCCAGGAGGTCACCCATCCTAGTACTACTCTCGCCCAAGCACGCTTAACTTCGGAGTTCTGATGGGATCCGGTGCTTTAGTGCTGGTATGATCGCATCCGACATGTTATGCACTCATTTTCCTTTATGCTTGCCCCTCCCGCACCTTGTCTGCTCTATTTTGTACCATGCCCATCCCGCTTTTCCATCCCCACCACCGTTTCCCATCAGAAATAGCCGAGCACGAGTGCCCATAAAAAAATATCGTCGTAACTTCACTATGAATGTCGCCGCCAGATGCAAAAAAAAGGGATGCAACACGAGGACTTCCCAGGAGGTCACCCATCCTAGTACTACTCTCGCCCAAGCACGCTTAACTTCGGAGTTCTGATGGGATCCGGTGCTTTAGTGCTGGTATGATCGCATCCGACATGTTATGCACTCATTTTCCTTTATGCTTGCCCCTCCCGCACCTTGTCTGCTCTATTTTGTACCATGCCCATCCCGCTTTTCCATCCCCACCACCGTTTCCCATCAGAAATAGCCGAGCACGAGTGCCCATAAAAAAATATCGTCGTAACTCCAATTTGCATCACTATTTTGTATCATAATTTGCTGTTATTCATTGATATATTTCATATTGGGACACAATACTTATGTTATTTCATCTATTTTGCATGTTTCATCATCATTGGAGGATCAAGCACCGGAGCCAGGATTCTGCTGGAAAAAGCACCGTCAGAACGCAATATTTCGGAAGATCAACTGTGGAAGGGAATTTCACGAAAATTCCTATTTTTCCAGATGACGGAGGGAGCCAGAAGGGGAAGAAGAGAGGGGCCACTGTGGGCCCAGACCATAGGGCGGCGCGGCCCAGGCCCTGGCCGCGCCACCCTATGCTCTGGGGGGCCCACGACCCTTTTCGCCTCCTTTTCTTCGCGTACTCCTTCGTCCCGAAAACCTAAGCCACAGAGGGATCCTCACGAAGGGTTACAGCCGCCTCTGCGGGGCGGAGAACACCAGAGAGAAAAGAGCTCTCCGGCGGGCAGGAATCCGCCGGGGAAATTCCCTCCCGGAGGGGGAAATCGACGCCATCGCCATCGTCATCGAGCGGGACATCATCTCCATCATCATCATCATCATCTCCACCATCTACACCGCCATCACCACCGCTGCACCTCGTCATCGCTGTAGCAATTCGGGTTAAATCTTGATTGTTTGATAGGGGAAACTCTCCCGGTGTTATTCTATACTTGTTGTAGATGCTATTGAGTGAAACCATTGAACCAAGGTTTATGTTCAGATTGTTATTCATCATCATATCACCTCTGATTGTATTCCATATGATGTCTCGTGAGTAGTTCGTTTAGTTCTTGAGGACATGGGTGAAGTCTAAATGCTAGTAGTGAATTATGGTTGAGTAATATTCAATGTTATGATATTTAAGTTGTGGTGTCATTCTTCTAGTGGTGTCGTGTGAACGTCGACTACACGACACTTCACCATTTATGGGCCTAGGGGAGTGCATCTTGTATTCGGTTGCTAATTGCGGGGTTGCCGGAGTGACAGAAACCTAAGCCCCCGTTAGTATATCGATGCAGGAGGGATCGCAGGATCTCAGAGTTTAAGGCTGTGGTTAGATTTATCTTAATTACTTTCTTGTAGTTGCGGATGCTTGCAAGGGGTATAATCACAAGTATGTATTAGTCCTAGGAAGGGCGGTGCATTAGCATAGGTTCACCCACACAACACTTATCAAAACAATGAAGATTAATCAGCTGTATGTAGCGAAAGCACTAGACTAAAATCCCCGTGTGTCCTCAGGAACGTTTGGTCATTATAAGTAAACAAACCGGCTTGTCCTTTGTGCTAAAAAGGATTGGGCCACTCGCTGCAATTATTTCTCTCGCATTTTATTTACTTGTACTTTATTTATCTGCAATATCAAAACCCCCTGAATACTTGTCTGTGAGCATTTACAGTGAAACCTTCATCGAAACTGCTTGTCAACACCTTCTGCTCCTCGTTGGGTTCGACACTCTTATTTATCGAAAGTACTACGATACACCCCCTATACTTGTGGGTCATCAAGACTATTTTCTGGCGCCGTTGCCGGGGAGTGAAGCGCTATTGGTAAGTGGAATTGGTAAGGAAAACCTTTACTGTTTGTGCTGATTTTATTTCTGCCTGCTGCTATAATCATTATGGAGAGATCTTCTCTTCAATTTCTATTTGGGAAATCTACTACTACTGCAACGGTAGTGGATGAAGCGCCAGGTGAGGAAGTAGTACCATATAAAATACCTACGAAAATTATTGAACGTGTTATGGATAACCGCTATGAAGGGGATGGAACTGTTCATCCTGGTGACCATTTATTGTTTTTGCATGAATTATGCGGGTTATTCAAATGTGCAGGTATTTCCATGAATGAAGTTAGGAAGAAACTATTCACTATATCGCTGTCTGGTAAAGCGGCGCACTGGTATAAATTGCTGAAGAATGGTGATTCTATTGATTGGGAGGACATTGTGCCTTTATTCTATTCCAAATTTTATCCTCCAAGTGAAATTCACAAAGATCGGAACCGCATATATAATTTCTGGCCTCATGATGGAGAAAGTATTGCCCAAGCTTGGGGGAGATTGAAGTCTTTAATGCTCAAATGCCCCATTCATGAGCTTCCTGGTAATGTTATTATTGATAATTTCTATGCAAGACTTTCTTTTCAAGACAAGACCTTGCTGGATACTTCTTGTTCTGGATCATTTACACGCAAGAATGAAGAGTTTAAAAGGGACCTTCTTGATCGGATCCAAGAAAATACTGAAGGATGGGAGAACGACAAAGATAGAGAATCAGGTATAATTTATGATTATAAATGCATTGAAGCTTTTATGGATACTGATAAATTTCGTAATATGAGTGCTACATATGGTCTTGATTCCCAAGTTGTTGCAAATCTTTATAGAGCTTTTGCCTCTCATTATGAACTGCCTAAGAAGAATTTTGATAAGTATCATGAACCGTATAAAGATAAAATTGATTCATCTGTAAACAAATGTGTAGTGATTGAAACTGTTGATAATGTTATTCCTGAAGCTTATATTGAAAAAACTCCTTTCCCTGCTAAAATGAAGGAGTACTCTGTCATATCTAGTGCAGTTAATAAAAGTGAAAAGAAACCTAAAGAACCTGAAGAACAAATTAAAATTGAACCTGCTGTTGCTATAGTTAAAGATCTTGTGACTGAAAATGTGGAGGATGGTCATATTATTTTCTGTGAAGATGCTTCTAATATTGTTTCACATCCTAATAAACCCAAACAAGTTAGTGTTCCTATGCTATCTGTTAGAATTGGTGATCATTGCTATTATGGTTTATGTGATATTGGTGCAAGTGTTAGTGCTATACCTTATGAACTTTACACGGAGATTATGCACGAAATTGGTTCTTGTGAACTTGAAGATATTGATGTGGTTATTCATCTGGCTAATAGAGAAACTATTTCTCCAATTGGTATTGTTCGAGATGTGGAAGTTCTATGTGGTAAGATTAAATATCCTGCTGACTTTTTGGTACTTGGTTCTGCTGCTAGTGATTATTGTCCTATCATTTTTGGTAGACCTTTTCTAAATACTTGTGGAGCTATTATAGATTGTAAGAAAGAGAAAATTTTGACTAGATTTGCTGGTGAACCTTATGAATTTAACTTTTCTAAATTTACCAAAACTCCTTATAAAGTTGACTTGCCTAGTAATGATTTTAAAATGGAGCAGTGTGCATCTATTGTTCTTGTTCCTAATAACCCTTTGCAGCAACATTTGGAGAATAGTGAAAGTGAAGCTTTTAGGAAAGAAAGAGATGAGCTTGAGGAAATTTTTCGTCGCCAACCTATTCTCAAGCATGATTTACCGGTGGAAGATCTGGGTACAACACCACCACCGAAGGAAGATCCTGTTTTTGATCTAAAGCCTTTACCTGATAATCTTAAATATGCTCATATTGATGATAAGAAAATATATCCTGTTATTATTAGTTCTAAGCTTTCAGAGATTGAGGAAGAAAGGTTATTGGAAATATTGAAGAAACACCGAGGAGCTATTGGCTATACTCTTGATGATTTGAAAGGGATTTCTCCTTCTATTTGCCAACATGCTATTAATATGGAAGAAGATGCAAAGCCTGTTGTTGAACATCAACGTCGTCTAATTCCGAAGATGAAGGAAGTGGTAAGGAATGAGGTATTAAAACTTCTTGAAGCTGGTATTATATATCCTATTGCTGATAGTAGATGGGTTAGTCCTGTGCATTGTGTTCCTAAGAAAGGAGGAATGACTGTTGTGCCTAATGATAATGATGAGCTTATTCCTCAAAGAATAGTTGTAGGTTATAGAATGTGCATTGATTTTCGAAAAGTTAATAAAGTTACTAAGAAAGATCATTACCCTTTACCCTTTATTGATCAAATGTTAGAGAGGTTGTCTAAAAATACTCATTTTTGCTTTCTTGATGGTTATTCTGGGTTTTCACAAATTGCTGTTAAAGCTAAAGATCAAGAGAAAACCACTTTTACTTGTCCTTATGGAACTTATGCTTATAGGCGTATGCCTTTTGGTTTATGTAATGCTCCTGCTACTTTTCAAAGATGCATGTCTGCTATTTTTCATGGTTTTTGCGAAAGTATTGTAGAGGTGTTCATGGATGATTTTTCTGTCTATGGGAATTCTTTTGATAATTGCTTGCGAAACCTCGATAAAGTTTTGCAGAGATGTGAAGAAACTAACCTTGTTCTTAATTGGGAGAAATGCCATTTTATGGTTAATGAAGGAATTGTATTGGGACATAAAATTTCTGAGAAAGGTATTGAAGTTGATAGAGCTAAAGTTGAAGCGATTGAGAAGATGCCCTATCCGAGGGATGTTAAAGGTATTCGTAGTGTTCTTGGTCATGCTGGGTTTTATAGGAGATTTATTAAAGATTTCTCTAAAATTTCAAAGCCTCTTACTAATCTTCTTCAAAAAGATGTACCTTTTGTTTTTGATGATGATTGTAAGGAAGCTTTTGAAACTTTAAAGAAAGCCTTAACAACTGCTCCTGTAGTTGAACCTCCTGATTGGAATTTGCCTTTTGAAATTATGTGTGATGCTAGTGATTTTGCTGTAGGCGCTGTTCTTGGACAGCGAGTAGATAAAAAATTAAATGTTATTCATTATGCTAGTAAGACTCTTGATGCTGCTCAAAGAAATTATGCTACAACTGAAAAAGAATTGTTAGCTGTAGTCTTTGCTTGTGATAAGTTTAGACCTTATATTGTTGATTCAAAAGTTACAATTCATACTGATCATGCTGCAATTAGATACCTTATGACAAAGAAAGATGCTAAGCCAAGGCTTATTAGATGGGTACTTCTGTTGCAAGAATTTGATTTACATATTATAGATAGGAAAGGTGCCGATAATCCTGTTGCTGATAATTTGTCTAGATTGGAAAATATTGCTTATGATCCTGTTCCTGTTAATGATAGTTTTCCAAATGAACAATTGGCTGTAATAAAGGTGAGCTCGCGAGAGAGCCCTTGGTATGCAGATTATGCTAACTTTATTGTTTCGAAGTATTTGCCTCCAACCTTTTCAGCTCAGCAAAGGAGGAAATTCTTTTATGACTTGAGGCATTATTTTTGGGATGACCCACACTTATATAAAGAAGGAGTGGATGGTATTATGCGAAGATGTGTTCCTGAATATGAACAACAGGAGATATTGAATAAATGTCATGGAAGTGTTTATGGAGGACATCACGCTGGAGATAGAACCGCGCAAAAGGTTCTACAATCAGGTTTTTATTGGCCAACACTCTTCAAAGATGCAAGGAAATTTATTTTATCTTGTGATGAATGTCAAAGAGTTGGTAATATCTCTAGACGCAATGAAATGCCTATGAATTATACTCTTGTTATTGAACCATTCGATTGTTGGGGATTCGACTTCATGGGTCCTTTCCCTTCTTCAGAAGGTAACACTCATATACTTGTCGCTGTTGATTATGTTACTAAATGGGTAGAAGCTATACCTACAAAAAGTGCTGATGGTGAGACCTCTATAAAAATGCTTGTAGATATTATATTTCCTAGATTTGGAGTACCTAGATATATTATGACTGATGGAGGTTCTCATTTCATTCATGGAGGTTTTAGAAAAACTCTTGCTAAGTATGGTATTAATCATAGAATTGCTTCTGCTTATCACCCTCAAACTAGTGGTCAAGTAGAATTATCAAATAGAGAGATTAAAGCTATCTTAGGAAAGACTGTTAATAAATCTAGAAAGAATTGGGCTAGTAAATTGAAAGAAGCACTATGGGCTTATAGAACTGCTTATAAAAATCCTATGGGAATGTCGCCTTATAAAATGGTTTATGGAAAAGCTTGTCATTTACCTTTAGAACTAGAGCACAAAGCTTATTGGGCTGTTAGAGAATTAAATAAAGATCCTAAATTAGCCGGTAATAAGAGGTTGTTGCAATTAAGTTCTCTAGATGAATGGAGAAGTGAAGCTTATGAAAATGCTAAACTCTTTAAAGAAAAAGTTAAGAAATGGCATGATAGAAGGATCATCAAAAGAGAATTTAATGTTGGAGATCAAGTTCTATTGTATCGGTCTCGTCTCAGATTCTTTGCAGGGAAATTACTCTCGAAGTGGGAAGGACCATATGTTGTTGAGGAGGTGTATCGTTCAGGAGCAATTAAAATTAGCTCTCTCCAAGGCAATGCCACACAAGTGGTGAATGGACAAAGACTCAAGCATTATATCTCGGGCGATTCTTATAATGTTGATGTTGATATTATTCAAGTGGAAACACCGGAGGCTTTCATCAAAGGACAAATTGACAGTCCGCCAGAACTGGACTTTGAATAGGTAACAGTATAGGTAATAAAAAGTCCGCGTTTACCTTTCCGAACATTATTTTTGCTGTTTTTGGAAAATATGAAAAATTACGGAATCGAAACGGAGTGGAAAAGACGCGCGAGGGCGTGCCACCATAGGCCGGCGCGGGCCCCACCCTGGCCGCGCCGACCTATGGACAGCCCCTCGGCGTCCCGTTTCCACTCGTTTTCGGCCTGGAACCTTCCTTTTGTCGTAAAAATATTTGCTATATAATCCCCCGGACCCCTGGAGGTCCGTAATATCGTTTTCTCGTCGTGTTTTGTTTCGAGCTGTTTTCTGCCAGATCTGTTCAGATCTAGAAGCGCCATGGTCTCCAAGAACAAGGGCAAAAGAAGATGATCGAGATCTTCTTGGAGGAGGAAGACAAGGACGTCAAGGAAGAGGATGAAGAAGAGGTGGATGAAGATTCGCGCGCACCCGCGTGCTACTATCGCAAGCATCAAGGTGGTGGACAACCCTTTTAGCGCAAACAAGAGCGCAAGAATTCGCACTGGAGGAGCGGTTCCACGTCATTACCTAGCTCCAAAGTCATCTTTATCAGGCACTCATCACCCCTTCCACAATCTAATTTTCAATAATCAAATTGAAGGGACTCCCAAGGCAGCATTGCCTAGCCAGTGGGATATAGATCGTTCTAACACTGCAGGAGAGAAGGAGCCTGAGGCTGAAGAGTGGGGAAATAACTCCAAGAGTTGGGACTCACCGTCGGACAGACTCCTTAACCGCGTCGAGCACAATTCAGAGATGATTCGCAATCTCATATACAGGATTGACGAGCTCCAGGAGCTTATTGAGAAGCTTGTCAGGAATTCATCACCACCATCGCCGAAGGAGTAATTCATCATCGGTATTGGCATCCCCTTGGTTTGTTCCAAGCTTGGGGGAGTGCCGCGGTATCACATCACCACCACCTTTATCTTTTACTATCAAGTAGTGTCATATCATGAGTAGGGAAGTTATCATATAGAATAGTATGCAATGTGGAAGTATCTCTCTTAGTTAGTTATCGATGTATCCGTTGGTGTGAGTTATCGTTATGGAATATTAATGAGAAGTCTTATCATTTACTTTTTGCACACCTTATTTTAGTTTGCAATCTCCATTATATGATTACTCTTGACATGAGTATTGATATCACTTTGGGAACATTAAGTAAATCTATTTGGTTTTGGCAAACTTAGCATTGGTCAATAGCAACAACATCTTGATGTTTAATAAAAGAGAGAAATACACTTAGATACATTACTCCATTATCTCTATGCTTAGTATTCTTAAGTTAAAATTGCTTGTGCTTATGAGAAAGATGCATGATTGTTTCTATCATATGTATATTTGTTTGTTTCCCTCAACCTTTATGCTTGCTATCAAACCTTGCTAGCCAAAGACCTGTATCGAGAGGGAATGCTTCTCATACATCCATAACCTTAGACCAAACCTATGCCATTTGTGTCCACCATACCTACCTACTACATGGTATTTTCTGCCATTCCAAGTAAATACTTCATGTGCTACCTTTAAATTATTCAAACTATACTACTTCTTATTTGTGTCAATGTTTTATAGCTCATGAGGAAGTATGTGGTGTTTTATCTTTCAATCTTGTTGGGCGAACTTTTCCTAATGGACTAGCGGCACATCCGCTTATCCAATAATTTTGCAATAAGAGCTGGCAATGAGGTTCCCAGCCTCAATTAATAACCTTCATTAATAATTCTCTTCACATGTTTTGCTCTGATTCATCAGTAAGCAACTTAATTTTGCAATAGACACTCCTCCATGGTATGTGAATGTTGGAAGGCACCCGAGGATTCGGTTAGCCATGGATTGAGAAAGCCAAGGTTGGGGGGAGTGTCATCCTAAATAAAACTAAAATACATGTGTAAACAAAAGAGAAGGGGGATGATCTACCTTGCTGGTAGAGATGCCGTCCCTCATGGGAGCCGCTCTTGGAAGGTTCGTTTGGCAAGGGGGTTAGAGTGCCCGCTACCATTCGTTGACAACAACAAACACCTCTCAAAATTTTACTTTTATTCTCTTTATATGATTTCAAAACTTGAAAAGCTCTAGCACATGATTTAATCCCTGCTTCCCTCTGCGAAGGGCCTGTCTTTTACTTTTATGTTGAGTCAGTAAACCTATTTCCCTCTATCTCAAGCAAGCAATTGAGTTGTTGTGAACCAATCATTTATGCTATGATTCAGTTGATCATGTCTTTTATACTTTCTTGTTTAGTACCAATTTTATCTGAATGAATATGACTTTGAAGTTATCAATGATTATGAAGAGATTGTTATGCTTAAATATGAAGGCTCAGCTATAAAATCTAATATGAAAGCTTTGCTTAGAAGTACAATCCGTTAGCAGTTCTCTGACCAAGAACAAAGTTTGCCATCACCAATTATGATTTCTTATGCACCTTTACTTGTGATTTCTCTTTACTTATTTCAAGATGAGTTATATGAGGAAGTTGTTTACTAGAATGTCTTGTGTGAATGAATATGATGCTTCTTGTCCGTATTTTATTTATCGACTCTTCACTCCATAAACATGTGGTCTTGTTTATCGAGCTCAGTTTCGCTTGGGGACAAGCGAGGTCTAAGCTTGGGGGGAGTTGATACGTCCAATTTGCATCACTATTTTGTATCATAATTTGCTGTTATTCATTGATATATTTCATATTGGGACACAATACTTATGTTATTTCATCTATTTTGCATGTTTCATCATCATTGGAGGATCAAGCACCGGAGCCAGGATTCTGCTGGAAAAAGCACCGTCAGAACGCAATATTTCGGAAGATCAACTGTGGAAGGGAATTTCACGAAAATTCCTATTTTTCCAGATGACGGAGGGAGCCAGAAGGGGAAGAAGAGAGGGGCCACTGTGGGCCCAGACCATAGGGCGGCGCGGCCCAGGCCTGGCCGCGCCACCCTATGCTCTGGGGGGCCCACGACCCTTTTCGCCTCCTTTTCTTCGCGTACTCCTTCGTCCCGAAAACCTAAGCCACAGAGGGATCCTCACGAAGGGTTACAGCCGCCTCTGCGGGGCGGAGAACACCAGAGAGAAAAGAGCTCTCCGGCGGGCAGGAATCCGCCGGGGAAATTCCCTCCCGGAGGGGGAAATCGACGCCATCGCCATCGTCATCGAGCGGGACATCATCTCCATCATCATCATCATCATCTCCACCATCTACACCGCCATCACCACCGCTGCACCTCGTCATCGCTGTAGCAATTCGGGTTAAATCTTGATTGTTTGATAGGGGAAACTCTCCCGGTGTTATTCTATACTTGTTGTAGATGCTATTGAGTGAAACCATTGAACCAAGGTTTATGTTCAGATTGTTATTCATCATCATATCACCTCTGATTGTATTCCATATGATGTCTCGTGAGTAGTTCGTTTAGTTCTTGAGGACATGGGTGAAGTCTAAATGCTAGTAGTGAATTATGGTTGAGTAATATTCAATGTTATGATATTTAAGTTGTGGTGTCATTCTTCTAGTGGTGTCGTGTGAACGTCGACTACACGACACTTCACCATTTATGGGCCTAGGGGAGTGCATCTTGTATTCGGTTGCTAATTGCGGGGTTGCCGGAGTGACAGAAACCTAAGCCCCCGTTAGTATATCGATGCAGGAGGGATCGCAGGATCTCAGAGTTTAAGGCTGTGGTTAGATTTATCTTAATTACTTTCTTGTAGTTGCGGATGCTTGCAAGGGGTATAATCACAAGTATGTATTAGTCCTAGGAAGGGCGGTGCATTAGCATAGGTTCACCCACACAACACTTATCAAAACAATGAAGATTAATCAGCTGTATGTAGCGAAAGCACTAGACTAAAATCCCCGTGTGTCCTCAGGAACGTTTGGTCATTATAAGTAAACAAACCGGCTTGTCCTTTGTGCTAAAAAGGATTGGGCCACTCGCTGCAATTATTTCTCTCGCATTTTATTTACTTGTACTTTATTTATCTGCAATATCAAAACCCCCTGAATACTTGTCTGTGAGCATTTACAGTGAAACCTTCATCGAAACTGCTTGTCAACACCTTCTGCTCCTCGTTGGGTTCGACACTCTTATTTATCGAAAGTACTACGATACACCCCCTATACTTGTGGGTCATCAGTCGTAACTTCACTATGAATGTCGCCGCCAGACGCAAAAAAAAGGGATGCAACACGAGGACTTCCCAGGAGGTCACCCATCCTAGTACTACTCTCGCCCAAGCACGCTTAACTTCGGAGTTCTGATGGGATCCGGTGCTTTAGTGCTGGTATGATCGCATCCGACATGTTATGCACTCATTTTCCTTTATGCTTGCCCCTCCCGCACCTTGTCTGCTCTATTTTGTACCATGCCCATCCCGCTTTTCCATCCCCACCACCGTTTCCCATCAGAAATAGCCGAGCACGAGTGCCCATAAAAAAATATCGTCGTAACTTCACTATGAATGTCGCCGCCAGATGCAAAAAAAAGGGATGCAACACGAGGACTTCCCAGGAGGTCACCCATCCTAGTACTACTCTCGCCCAAGCACGCTTAACTTCGGAGTTCTGATGGGATCCGGTGCTTTAGTGCTGGTATGATCGCATCCGACATGTTATGCACTCATTTTCCTTTATGCTTGCCCCTCCCGCACCTTGTCTGCTCTATTTTGTACCATGCCCATCCCGCTTTTCCATCCCCACCACCGTTTCCCATCAGAAATAGCCGAGCACGAGTGCCCATAAAAAAATATCGTCGTAACTTCACTATGAATGTCGCCGCCAGATGCAAAAAAAAGGGATGCAACACGAGGACTTCCCAGGAGGTCACCCATCCTAGTACTACTCTCGCCCAAGCACGCTTAACTTCGGAGTTCTGATGGGATCCGGTGCTTTAGTGCTGGTATGATCGCATCCGACATGTTATGCACTCATTTTCCTTTATGCTTGCCCCTCCCGCACCTTGTCTGCTCTATTTTGTACCATGCCCATCCCGCTTTTCCATCCCCACCACCGTTTCCCATCAGAAATAGCCGAGCACGAGTGCCCATAAAAAAATATCGTCGTAACTTCACTATGAATGTCGCCGCCAGATGCAAAAAAAAGGGATGCAACACGAGGACTTCCCAGGAGGTCACCCATCCTAGTACTACTCTCGCCCAAGCACGCTTAACTTCGGAGTTCTGATGGGATCCGGTGCTTTAGTGCTGGTATGATCGCATCCGACATGTTATGCACTCATTTTCCTTTATGCTTGCCCCTCCCGCACCTTGTCTGCTCTATTTTGTACCATGCCCATCCCGCTTTTCCATCCCCACCACCGTTTCCCATCAGAAATAGCCGAGCACGAGTGCCCATAAAAAAATATCGTCGTAACTTCACTATGAATGTCGCCGCCAGACGCAAAAAAAAGGGATGCAACACGAGGACTTCCCAGGAGGTCACCCATCCTAGTACTACTCTCGCCCAAGCACGCTTAACTTCGGAGTTCTGATGGGATCCGGTGCTTTAGTGCTGGTATGATCGCATCCGACATGTTATGCACTCATTTTCCTTTATGCTTGCCCCTCCCGCACCTTGTCTGCTCTATTTTGTACCATGCCCATCCCGCTTTTCCATCCCCACCACCGTTTCCCATCAGAAATAGCCGAGCACGAGTGCCCATAAAAAAATATCGTCGTAACTTCACTATGAATGTCGCCGCCAGATGCAAAAAAAAGGGATGCAACACGAGGACTTCCCAGGAGGTCACCCATCCTAGTACTACTCTCGCCCAAGCACGCTTAACTTCGGAGTTCTGATGGGATCCGGTGCTTTAGTGCTGGTATGATCGCATCCGACATGTTATGCACTCATTTTCCTTTATGCTTGCCCCTCCCGCACCTTGTCTGCTCTATTTTGTACCATGCCCATCCCGCTTTTCCATCCCCACCACCGTTTCCCATCAGAAATAGCCGAGCACGAGTGCCCATAAAAAAATATCGTCGTAACTTCACTATGAATGTCGCCGCCAGATGCAAAAAAAAGGGATGCAACACGAGGACTTCCCAGGAGGTCACCCATCCTAGTACTACTCTCGCCCAAGCACGCTTAACTTCGGAGTTCTGATGGGATCCGGTGCTTTAGTGCTGGTATGATCGCATCCGACATGTTATGCACTCATTTTCCTTTATGCTTGCCCCTCCCGCACCTTGTCTGCTCTATTTTGTACCATGCCCATCCCGCTTTTCCATCCCCACCACCGTTTCCCATCAGAAATAGCCGAGCACGAGTGCCCATAAAAAAATATCGTCGTAACTTCACTATGAATGTCGCCGCCAGACGCAAAAAAAAGGGATGCAACACGAGGACTTCCCAGGAGGTCACCCATCCTAGTACTACTCTCGCCCAAGCACGCTTAACTTCGGAGTTCTGATGGGATCCGGTGCTTTAGTGCTGGTATGATCGCATCCGACATGTTATGCACTCATTTTCCTTTATGCTTGCCCCTCCCGCACCTTGTCTGCTCTATTTTGTACCATGCCCATCCCGCTTTTCCATCCCCACCACCGTTTCCCATCAGAAATAGCCGAGCACGAGTGCCCATAAAAAAATATCGTCGTAACTTCACTATGAATGTCGCCGCCAGATGCAAAAAAAAGGGATGCAACACGAGGACTTCCCAGGAGGTCACCCATCCTAGTACTACTCTCGCCCAAGCACGCTTAACTTCGGAGTTCTGATGGGATCCGGTGCTTTAGTGCTGGTATGATCGCATCCGACATGTTATGCACTCATTTTCCTTTATGCTTGCCCCTCCCGCACCTTGTCTGCTCTATTTTGTACCATGCCCATCCCGCTTTTCCATCCCCACCACCGTTTCCCATCAGAAATAGCCGAGCACGAGTGCCCATAAAAAAATATCGTCGTAACTTCACTATGAATGTCGCCGCCAGATGCAAAAAAAAGGGATGCAACACGAGGACTTCCCAGGAGGTCACCCATCCTAGTACTACTCTCGCCCAAGCACGCTTAACTTCGGAGTTCTGATGGGATCCGGTGCTTTAGTGCTGGTATGATCGCATCCGACATGTTATGCACTCATTTTCCTTTATGCTTGCCCCTCCCGCACCTTGTCTGCTCTATTTTGTACCATGCCCATCCCGCTTTTCCATCCCCACCACCGTTTCCCATCAGAAATAGCCGAGCACGAGTGCCCATAAAAAAATATCGTCGTAACTTCACTATGAATGTCGCCGCCAGATGCAAAAAAAAGGGATGCAACACGAGGACTTCCCAGGAGGTCACCCATCCTAGTACTACTCTCGCCCAAGCACGCTTAACTTCGGAGTTCTGATGGGATCCGGTGCTTTAGTGCTGGTATGATCGCATCCGACATGTTATGCACTCATTTTCCTTTATGCTTGCCCCTCCCGCACCTTGTCTGCTCTATTTTGTACCATGCCCATCCCGCTTTTCCATCCCCACCACCGTTTCCCATCAGAAATAGCCGAGCACGAGTGCCCATAAAAAAATATCGTCGTAACTTCACTATGAATGTCGCCGCCAGACGCAAAAAAAAGGGATGCAACACGAGGACTTCCCAGGAGGTCACCCATCCTAGTACTACTCTCGCCCAAGCACGCTTAACTTCGGAGTTCTGATGGGATCCGGTGCTTTAGTGCTGGTATGATCGCATCCGACATGTTATGCACTCATTTTCCTTTATGCTTGCCCCTCCCGCACCTTGTCTGCTCTATTTTGTACCATGCCCATCCCGCTTTTCCATCCCCACCACCGTTTCCCATCAGAAATAGCCGAGCACGAGTGCCCATAAAAAAATATCGTCGTAACTTCACTATGAATGTCGCCGCCAGATGCAAAAAAAAGGGATGCAACACGAGGACTTCCCAGGAGGTCACCCATCCTAGTACTACTCTCGCCCAAGCACGCTTAACTTCGGAGTTCTGATGGGATCCGGTGCTTTAGTGCTGGTATGATCGCATCCGACATGTTATGCACTCATTTTCCTTTATGCTTGCCCCTCCCGCACCTTGTCTGCTCTATTTTGTACCATGCCCATCCCGCTTTTCCATCCCCACCACCGTTTCCCATCAGAAATAGCCGAGCACGAGTGCCCATAAAAAAATATCGTCGTAACTTCACTATGAATGTCGCCGCCAGATGCAAAAAAAAGGGATGCAACACGAGGACTTCCCAGGAGGTCACCCATCCTAGTACTACTCTCGCCCAAGCACGCTTAACTTCGGAGTTCTGATGGGATCCGGTGCTTTAGTGCTGGTATGATCGCATCCGACATGTTATGCACTCATTTTCCTTTATGCTTGCCCCTCCCGCACCTTGTCTGCTCTATTTTGTACCATGCCCATCCCGCTTTTCCATCCCCACCACCGTTTCCCATCAGAAATAGCCGAGCACGAGTGCCCATAAAAAAATATCGTCGTAACTTCACTATGAATGTCGCCGCCAGACGCAAAAAAAAGGGATGCAACACGAGGACTTCCCAGGAGGTCACCCATCCTAGTACTACTCTCGCCCAAGCACGCTTAACTTCGGAGTTCTGATGGGATCCGGTGCTTTAGTGCTGGTATGATCGCATCCGACATGTTATGCACTCATTTTCCTTTATGCTTGCCCCTCCCGCACCTTGTCTGCTCTATTTTGTACCATGCCCATCCCGCTTTTCCATCCCCACCACCGTTTCCCATCAGAAATAGCCGAGCACGAGTGCCCATAAAAAAATATCGTCGTAACTTCACTATGAATGTCGCCGCCAGACGCAAAAAAAAGGGATGCAACACGAGGACTTCCCAGGAGGTCACCCATCCTAGTACTACTCTCGCCCAAGCACGCTTAACTTCGGAGTTCTGATGGGATCCGGTGCTTTAGTGCTGGTATGATCGCATCCGACATGTTATGCACTCATTTTCCTTTATGCTTGCCCCTCCCGCACCTTGTCTGCTCTATTTTGTACCATGCCCATCCCGCTTTTCCATCCCCACCACCGTTTCCCATCAGAAATAGCCGAGCACGAGTGCCCATAAAAAAATATCGTCGTAACTTCACTATGAATGTCGCCGCCAGATGCAAAAAAAAGGGATGCAACACGAGGACTTCCCAGGAGGTCACCCATCCTAGTACTACTCTCGCCCAAGCACGCTTAACTTCGGAGTTCTGATGGGATCCGGTGCTTTAGTGCTGGTATGATCGCATCCGACATGTTATGCACTCATTTTCCTTTATGCTTGCCCCTCCCGCACCTTGTCTGCTCTATTTTGTACCATGCCCATCCCGCTTTTCCATCCCCACCACCGTTTCCCATCAGAAATAGCCGAGCACGAGTGCCCATAAAAAAATATCGTCGTAACTTCACTATGAATGTCGCCGCCAGATGCAAAAAAAAGGGATGCAACACGAGGACTTCCCAGGAGGTCACCCATCCTAGTACTACTCTCGCCCAAGCACGCTTAACTTCGGAGTTCTGATGGGATCCGGTGCTTTAGTGCTGGTATGATCGCATCCGACATGTTATGCACTCATTTTCCTTTATGCTTGCCCCTCCCGCACCTTGTCTGCTCTATTTTGTACCATGCCCATCCCGCTTTTCCATCCCCACCACCGTTTCCCATCAGAAATAGCCGAGCACGAGTGCCCATAAAAAAATATCGTCGTAACTTCACTATGAATGTCGCCGCCAGACGCAAAAAAAAGGGATGCAACACGAGGACTTCCCAGGAGGTCACCCATCCTAGTACTACTCTCGCCCAAGCACGCTTAACTTCGGAGTTCTGATGGGATCCGGTGCTTTAGTGCTGGTATGATCGCATCCGACATGTTATGCACTCATTTTCCTTTATGCTTGCCCCTCCCGCACCTTGTCTGCTCTATTTTGTACCATGCCCATCCCGCTTTTCCATCCCCACCACCGTTTCCCATCAGAAATAGCCGAGCACGAGTGCCCATAAAAAAATATCGTCGTAACTTCACTATGAATGTCGCCGCCAGATGCAAAAAAAAGGGATGCAACACGAGGACTTCCCAGGAGGTCACCCATCCTAGTACTACTCTCGCCCAAGCACGCTTAACTTCGGAGTTCTGATGGGATCCGGTGCTTTAGTGCTGGTATGATCGCATCCGACATGTTATGCACTCATTTTCCTTTATGCTTGCCCCTCCCGCACCTTGTCTGCTCTATTTTGTACCATGCCCATCCCGCTTTTCCATCCCCACCACCGTTTCCCATCAGAAATAGCCGAGCACGAGTGCCCATAAAAAAATATCGTCGTAACTTCACTATGAATGTCGCCGCCAGATGCAAAAAAAAGGGATGCAACACGAGGACTTCCCAGGAGGTCACCCATCCTAGTACTACTCTCGCCCAAGCACGCTTAACTTCGGAGTTCTGATGGGATCCGGTGCTTTAGTGCTGGTATGATCGCATCCGACATGTTATGCACTCATTTTCCTTTATGCTTGCCCCTCCCGCACCTTGTCTGCTCTATTTTGTACCATGCCCATCCCGCTTTTCCATCCCCACCACCGTTTCCCATCAGAAATAGCCGAGCACGAGTGCCCATAAAAAAATATCGTCGTAACTTCACTATGAATGTCGCCGCCAGATGCAAAAAAAAGGGATGCAACA
This sequence comes from Lolium multiflorum, assembly GCA_030979885.1. NCBI lineage: Eukaryota > Viridiplantae > Streptophyta > Magnoliopsida > Poales > Poaceae > Lolium > Lolium multiflorum. The sequence goes on along the minus strand of JAUUTY010000862.1, from coordinate 100,512 downwards.
CGAGGACTTCCCAGGAGGTCACCCATCCTAGTACTACTCTCGCCCAAGCACGCTTAACTTCGGAGTTCTGATGGGATCCGGTGCTTTAGTGCTGGTATGATCGCATCCGACATGTTATGCACTCATTTTCCTTTATGCTTGCCCCTCCCGCACCTTGTCTGCTCTATTTTGTACCATGCCCATCCCGCTTTTCCATCCCCACCACCGTTTCCCATCAGAAATAGCCGAGCACGAGTGCCCATAAAAAAATATCGTCGTAACTTCACTATGAATGTCGCCGCCAGACGCAAAAAAAAGGGATGCAACACGAGGACTTCCCAGGAGGTCACCCATCCTAGTACTACTCTCGCCCAAGCACGCTTAACTTCGGAGTTCTGATGGGATCCGGTGCTTTAGTGCTGGTATGATCGCATCCGACATGTTATGCACTCATTTTCCTTTATGCTTGCCCCTCCCGCACCTTGTCTGCTCTATTTTGTACCATGCCCATCCCGCTTTTCCATCCCCACCACCGTTTCCCATCAGAAATAGCCGAGCACGAGTGCCCATAAAAAAATATCGTCGTAACTTCACTATGAATGTCGCCGCCAGATGCAAAAAAAAGGGATGCAACACGAGGACTTCCCAGGAGGTCACCCATCCTAGTACTACTCTCGCCCAAGCACGCTTAACTTCGGAGTTCTGATGGGATCCGGTGCTTTAGTGCTGGTATGATCGCATCCGACATGTTATGCACTCATTTTCCTTTATGCTTGCCCCTCCCGCACCTTGTCTGCTCTATTTTGTACCATGCCCATCCCGCTTTTCCATCCCCACCACCGTTTCCCATCAGAAATAGCCGAGCACGAGTGCCCATAAAAAAATATCGTCGTAACTTCACTATGAATGTCGCCGCCAGATGCAAAAAAAAGGGATGCAACACGAGGACTTCCCAGGAGGTCACCCATCCTAGTACTACTCTCGCCCAAGCACGCTTAACTTCGGAGTTCTGATGGGATCCGGTGCTTTAGTGCTGGTATGATCGCATCCGACATGTTATGCACTCATTTTCCTTTATGCTTGCCCCTCCCGCACCTTGTCTGCTCTATTTTGTACCATGCCCATCCCGCTTTTCCATCCCCACCACCGTTTCCCATCAGAAATAGCCGAGCACGAGTGCCCATAAAAAAATATCGTCGTAACTTCACTATGAATGTCGCCGCCAGACGCAAAAAAAAGGGATGCAACACGAGGACTTCCCAGGAGGTCACCCATCCTAGTACTACTCTCGCCCAAGCACGCTTAACTTCGGAGTTCTGATGGGATCCGGTGCTTTAGTGCTGGTATGATCGCATCCGACATGTTATGCACTCATTTTCCTTTATGCTTGCCCCTCCCGCACCTTGTCTGCTCTATTTTGTACCATGCCCATCCCGCTTTTCCATCCCCACCACCGTTTCCCATCAGAAATAGCCGAGCACGAGTGCCCATAAAAAAATATCGTCGTAACTTCACTATGAATGTCGCCGCCAGATGCAAAAAAAAGGGATGCAACACGAGGACTTCCCAGGAGGTCACCCATCCTAGTACTACTCTCGCCCAAGCACGCTTAACTTCGGAGTTCTGATGGGATCCGGTGCTTTAGTGCTGGTATGATCGCATCCGACATGTTATGCACTCATTTTCCTTTATGCTTGCCCCTCCCGCACCTTGTCTGCTCTATTTTGTACCATGCCCATCCCGCTTTTCCATCCCCACCACCGTTTCCCATCAGAAATAGCCGAGCACGAGTGCCCATAAAAAAATATCGTCGTAACTTCACTATGAATGTCGCCGCCAGATGCAAAAAAAAGGGATGCAACACGAGGACTTCCCAGGAGGTCACCCATCCTAGTACTACTCTCGCCCAAGCACGCTTAACTTCGGAGTTCTGATGGGATCCGGTGCTTTAGTGCTGGTATGATCGCATCCGACATGTTATGCACTCATTTTCCTTTATGCTTGCCCCTCCCGCACCTTGTCTGCTCTATTTTGTACCATGCCCATCCCGCTTTTCCATCCCCACCACCGTTTCCCATCAGAAATAGCCGAGCACGAGTGCCCATAAAAAAATATCGTCGTAACTTCACTATGAATGTCGCCGCCAGACGCAAAAAAAAGGGATGCAACACGAGGACTTCCCAGGAGGTCACCCATCCTAGTACTACTCTCGCCCAAGCACGCTTAACTTCGGAGTTCTGATGGGATCCGGTGCTTTAGTGCTGGTATGATCGCATCCGACATGTTATGCACTCATTTTCCTTTATGCTTGCCCCTCCCGCACCTTGTCTGCTCTATTTTGTACCATGCCCATCCCGCTTTTCCATCCCCACCACCGTTTCCCATCAGAAATAGCCGAGCACGAGTGCCCATAAAAAAATATCGTCGTAACTTCACTATGAATGTCGCCGCCAGATGCAAAAAAAAGGGATGCAACACGAGGACTTCCCAGGAGGTCACCCATCCTAGTACTACTCTCGCCCAAGCACGCTTAACTTCGGAGTTCTGATGGGATCCGGTGCTTTAGTGCTGGTATGATCGCATCCGACATGTTATGCACTCATTTTCCTTTATGCTTGCCCCTCCCGCACCTTGTCTGCTCTATTTTGTACCATGCCCATCCCGCTTTTCCATCCCCACCACCGTTTCCCATCAGAAATAGCCGAGCACGAGTGCCCATAAAAAAATATCGTCGTAACTTCACTATGAATGTCGCCGCCAGATGCAAAAAAAAGGGATGCAACACGAGGACTTCCCAGGAGGTCACCCATCCTAGTACTACTCTCGCCCAAGCACGCTTAACTTCGGAGTTCTGATGGGATCCGGTGCTTTAGTGCTGGTATGATCGCATCCGACATGTTATGCACTCATTTTCCTTTATGCTTGCCCCTCCCGCACCTTGTCTGCTCTATTTTGTACCATGCCCATCCCGCTTTTCCATCCCCACCACCGTTTCCCATCAGAAATAGCCGAGCACGAGTGCCCATAAAAAAATATCGTCGTAACTTCACTATGAATGTCGCCGCCAGACGCAAAAAAAAGGGATGCAACACGAGGACTTCCCAGGAGGTCACCCATCCTAGTACTACTCTCGCCCAAGCACGCTTAACTTCGGAGTTCTGATGGGATCCGGTGCTTTAGTGCTGGTATGATCGCATCCGACATGTTATGCACTCATTTTCCTTTATGCTTGCCCCTCCCGCACCTTGTCTGCTCTATTTTGTACCATGCCCATCCCGCTTTTCCATCCCCACCACCGTTTCCCATCAGAAATAGCCGAGCACGAGTGCCCATAAAAAAATATCGTCGTAACTTCACTATGAATGTCGCCGCCAGATGCAAAAAAAAGGGATGCAACACGAGGACTTCCCAGGAGGTCACCCATCCTAGTACTACTCTCGCCCAAGCACGCTTAACTTCGGAGTTCTGATGGGATCCGGTGCTTTAGTGCTGGTATGATCGCATCCGACATGTTATGCACTCATTTTCCTTTATGCTTGCCCCTCCCGCACCTTGTCTGCTCTATTTTGTACCATGCCCATCCCGCTTTTCCATCCCCACCACCGTTTCCCATCAGAAATAGCCGAGCACGAGTGCCCATAAAAAAATATCGTCGTAACTTCACTATGAATGTCGCCGCCAGACGCAAAAAAAAGGGATGCAACACGAGGACTTCCCAGGAGGTCACCCATCCTAGTACTACTCTCGCCCAAGCACGCTTAACTTCGGAGTTCTGATGGGATCCGGTGCTTTAGTGCTGGTATGATCGCATCCGACATGTTATGCACTCATTTTCCTTTATGCTTGCCCCTCCCGCACCTTGTCTGCTCTATTTTGTACCATGCCCATCCCGCTTTTCCATCCCCACCACCGTTTCCCATCAGAAATAGCCGAGCACGAGTGCCCATAAAAAAATATCGTCGTAACTTCACTATGAATGTCGCCGCCAGACGCAAAAAAAAGGGATGCAACACGAGGACTTCCCAGGAGGTCACCCATCCTAGTACTACTCTCGCCCAAGCACGCTTAACTTCGGAGTTCTGATGGGATCCGGTGCTTTAGTGCTGGTATGATCGCATCCGACATGTTATGCACTCATTTTCCTTTATGCTTGCCCCTCCCGCACCTTGTCTGCTCTATTTTGTACCATGCCCATCCCGCTTTTCCATCCCCACCACCGTTTCCCATCAGAAATAGCCGAGCACGAGTGCCCATAAAAAAATATCGTCGTAACTTCACTATGAATGTCGCCGCCAGACGCAAAAAAAAGGGATGCAACACGAGGACTTCCCAGGAGGTCACCCATCCTAGTACTACTCTCGCCCAAGCACGCTTAACTTCGGAGTTCTGATGGGATCCGGTGCTTTAGTGCTGGTATGATCGCATCCGACATGTTATGCACTCATTTTCCTTTATGCTTGCCCCTCCCGCACCTTGTCTGCTCTATTTTGTACCATGCCCATCCCGCTTTTCCATCCCCACCACCGTTTCCCATCAGAAATAGCCGAGCACGAGTGCCCATAAAAAAATATCGTCGTAACTTCACTATGAATGTCGCCGCCAGATGCAAAAAAAAGGGATGCAACACGAGGACTTCCCAGGAGGTCACCCATCCTAGTACTACTCTCGCCCAAGCACGCTTAACTTCGGAGTTCTGATGGGATCCGGTGCTTTAGTGCTGGTATGATCGCATCCGACATGTTATGCACTCATTTTCCTTTATGCTTGCCCCTCCCGCACCTTGTCTGCTCTATTTTGTACCATGCCCATCCCGCTTTTCCATCCCCACCACCGTTTCCCATCAGAAATAGCCGAGCACGAGTGCCCATAAAAAAATATCGTCGTAACTTCACTATGAATGTCGCCGCCAGATGCAAAAAAAAGGGATGCAACACGAGGACTTCCCAGGAGGTCACCCATCCTAGTACTACTCTCGCCCAAGCACGCTTAACTTCGGAGTTCTGATGGGATCCGGTGCTTTAGTGCTGGTATGATCGCATCCGACATGTTATGCACTCATTTTCCTTTATGCTTGCCCCTCCCGCACCTTGTCTGCTCTATTTTGTACCATGCCCATCCCGCTTTTCCATCCCCACCACCGTTTCCCATCAGAAATAGCCGAGCACGAGTGCCCATAAAAAAATATCGTCGTAACTTCACTATGAATGTCGCCGCCAGACGCAAAAAAAAGGGATGCAACACGAGGACTTCCCAGGAGGTCACCCATCCTAGTACTACTCTCGCCCAAGCACGCTTAACTTCGGAGTTCTGATGGGATCCGGTGCTTTAGTGCTGGTATGATCGCATCCGACATGTTATGCACTCATTTTCCTTTATGCTTGCCCCTCCCGCACCTTGTCTGCTCTATTTTGTACCATGCCCATCCCGCTTTTCCATCCCCACCACCGTTTCCCATCAGAAATAGCCGAGCACGAGTGCCCATAAAAAAATATCGTCGTAACTTCACTATGAATGTCGCCGCCAGACGCAAAAAAAAGGGATGCAACACGAGGACTTCCCAGGAGGTCACCCATCCTAGTACTACTCTCGCCCAAGCACGCTTAACTTCGGAGTTCTGATGGGATCCGGTGCTTTAGTGCTGGTATGATCGCATCCGACATGTTATGCACTCATTTTCCTTTATGCTTGCCCCTCCCGCACCTTGTCTGCTCTATTTTGTACCATGCCCATCCCGCTTTTCCATCCCCACCACCGTTTCCCATCAGAAATAGCCGAGCACGAGTGCCCATAAAAAAATATCGTCGTAACTTCACTATGAATGTCGCCGCCAGACGCAAAAAAAAGGGATGCAACACGAGGACTTCCCAGGAGGTCACCCATCCTAGTACTACTCTCGCCCAAGCACGCTTAACTTCGGAGTTCTGATGGGATCCGGTGCTTTAGTGCTGGTATGATCGCATCCGACATGTTATGCACTCATTTTCCTTTATGCTTGCCCCTCCCGCACCTTGTCTGCTCTATTTTGTACCATGCCCATCCCGCTTTTCCATCCCCACCACCGTTTCCCATCAGAAATAGCCGAGCACGAGTGCCCATAAAAAAATATCGTCGTAACTTCACTATGAATGTCGCCGCCAGATGCAAAAAAAAGGGATGCAACACGAGGACTTCCCAGGAGGTCACCCATCCTAGTACTACTCTCGCCCAAGCACGCTTAACTTCGGAGTTCTGATGGGATCCGGTGCTTTAGTGCTGGTATGATCGCATCCGACATGTTATGCACTCATTTTCCTTTATGCTTGCCCCTCCCGCACCTTGTCTGCTCTATTTTGTACCATGCCCATCCCGCTTTTCCATCCCCACCACCGTTTCCCATCAGAAATAGCCGAGCACGAGTGCCCATAAAAAAATATCGTCGTAACTTCACTATGAATGTCGCCGCCAGACGCAAAAAAAAGGGATGCAACACGAGGACTTCCCAGGAGGTCACCCATCCTAGTACTACTCTCGCCCAAGCACGCTTAACTTCGGAGTTCTGATGGGATCCGGTGCTTTAGTGCTGGTATGATCGCATCCGACATGTTATGCACTCATTTTCCTTTATGCTTGCCCCTCCCGCACCTTGTCTGCTCTATTTTGTACCATGCCCATCCCGCTTTTCCATCCCCACCACCGTTTCCCATCAGAAATAGCCGAGCACGAGTGCCCATAAAAAAATATCGTCGTAACTTCACTATGAATGTCGCCGCCAGACGCAAAAAAAAAGGGATGCAACACGAGGACTTCCCAGGAGGTCACCCATCCTAGTACTACTCTCGCCCAAGCACGCTTAACTTCGGAGTTCTGATGGGATCCGGTGCTTTAGTGCTGGTATGATCGCATCCGACATGTTATGCACTCATTTTCCTTTATGCTTGCCCCTCCCGCACCTTGTCTGCTCTATTTTGTACCATGCCCATCCCGCTTTTCCATCCCCACCACCGTTTCCCATCAGAAATAGCCGAGCACGAGTGCCCATAAAAAAATATCGTCGTAACTTCACTATGAATGTCGCCGCCAGACGCAAAAAAAAGGGATGCAACACGAGGACTTCCCAGGAGGTCACCCATCCTAGTACTACTCTCGCCCAAGCACGCTTAACTTCGGAGTTCTGATGGGATCCGGTGCTTTAGTGCTGGTATGATCGCATCCGACATGTTATGCACTCATTTTCCTTTATGCTTGCCCCTCCCGCACCTTGTCTGCTCTATTTTGTACCATGCCCATCCCGCTTTTCCATCCCCACCACCGTTTCCCATCAGAAATAGCCGAGCACGAGTGCCCATAAAAAAATATCGTCGTAACTTCACTATGAATGTCGCCGCCAGACGCAAAAAAAAGGGATGCAACACGAGGACTTCCCAGGAGGTCACCCATCCTAGTACTACTCTCGCCCAAGCACGCTTAACTTCGGAGTTCTGATGGGATCCGGTGCTTTAGTGCTGGTATGATCGCATCCGACATGTTATGCACTCATTTTCCTTTATGCTTGCCCCTCCCGCACCTTGTCTGCTCTATTTTGTACCATGCCCATCCCGCTTTTCCATCCCCACCACCGTTTCCCATCAGAAATAGCCGAGCACGAGTGCCCATAAAAAAATATCGTCGTAACTTCACTATGAATGTCGCCGCCAGACGCAAAAAAAAGGGATGCAACACGAGGACTTCCCAGGAGGTCACCCATCCTAGTACTACTCTCGCCCAAGCACGCTTAACTTCGGAGTTCTGATGGGATCCGGTGCTTTAGTGCTGGTATGATCGCATCCGACATGTTATGCACTCATTTTCCTTTATGCTTGCCCCTCCCGCACCTTGTCTGCTCTATTTTGTACCATGCCCATCCCGCTTTTCCATCCCCACCACCGTTTCCCATCAGAAATAGCCGAGCACGAGTGCCCATAAAAAAATATCGTCGTAACTTCACTATGAATGTCGCCGCCAGACGCAAAAAAAAGGGATGCAACACGAGGACTTCCCAGGAGGTCACCCATCCTAGTACTACTCTCGCCCAAGCACGCTTAACTTCGGAGTTCTGATGGGATCCGGTGCTTTAGTGCTGGTATGATCGCATCCGACATGTTATGCACTCATTTTCCTTTATGCTTGCCCCTCCCGCACCTTGTCTGCTCTATTTTGTACCATGCCCATCCCGCTTTTCCATCCCCACCACCGTTTCCCATCAGAAATAGCCGAGCACGAGTGCCCATAAAAAAATATCGTCGTAACTTCACTATGAATGTCGCCGCCAGACGCAAAAAAAAGGGATGCAACACGAGGACTTCCCAGGAGGTCACCCATCCTAGTACTACTCTCGCCCAAGCACGCTTAACTTCGGAGTTCTGATGGGATCCGGTGCTTTAGTGCTGGTATGATCGCATCCGACATGTTATGCACTCATTTTCCTTTATGCTTGCCCCTCCCGCACCTTGTCTGCTCTATTTTGTACCATGCCCATCCCGCTTTTCCATCCCCACCACCGTTTCCCATCAGAAATAGCCGAGCACGAGTGCCCATAAAAAAATATCGTCGTAACTTCACTATGAATGTCGCCGCCAGACGCAAAAAAAAGGGATGCAACACGAGGACTTCCCAGGAGGTCACCCATCCTAGTACTACTCTCGCCCAAGCACGCTTAACTTCGGAGTTCTGATGGGATCCGGTGCTTTAGTGCTGGTATGATCGCATCCGACATGTTATGCACTCATTTTCCTTTATGCTTGCCCCTCCCGCACCTTGTCTGCTCTATTTTGTACCATGCCCATCCCGCTTTTCCATCCCCACCACCGTTTCCCATCAGAAATAGCCGAGCACGAGTGCCCATAAAAAAATATCGTCGTAACTTCACTATGAATGTCGCCGCCAGATGCAAAAAAAAAGGGATGCAACACGAGGACTTCCCAGGAGGTCACCCATCCTAGTACTACTCTCGCCCAAGCACGCTTAACTTCGGAGTTCTGATGGGATCCGGTGCTTTAGTGCTGGTATGATCGCATCCGACATGTTATGCACTCATTTTCCTTTATGCTTGCCCCTCCCGCACCTTGTCTGCTCTATTTTGTACCATGCCCATCCCGCTTTTCCATCCCCACCACCGTTTCCCATCAGAAATAGCCGAGCACGAGTGCCCATAAAAAAATATCGTCGTAACTTCACTATGAATGTCGCCGCCAGATGCAAAAAAAAGGGATGCAACACGAGGACTTCCCAGGAGGTCACCCATCCTAGTACTACTCTCGCCCAAGCACGCTTAACTTCGGAGTTCTGATGGGATCCGGTGCTTTAGTGCTGGTATGATCGCATCCGACATGTTATGCACTCATTTTCCTTTATGCTTGCCCCTCCCGCACCTTGTCTGCTCTATTTTGTACCATGCCCATCCCGCTTTTCCATCCCCACCACCGTTTCCCATCAGAAATAGCCGAGCACGAGTGCCCATAAAAAAATATCGTCGTAACTTCACTATGAATGTCGCCGCCAGACGCAAAAAAAAGGGATGCAACACGAGGACTTCCCAGGAGGTCACCCATCCTAGTACTACTCTCGCCCAAGCACGCTTAACTTCGGAGTTCTGATGGGATCCGGTGCTTTAGTGCTGGTATGATCGCATCCGACATGTTATGCACTCATTTTCCTTTATGCTTGCCCCTCCCGCACCTTGTCTGCTCTATTTTGTACCATGCCCATCCCGCTTTTCCATCCCCACCACCGTTTCCCATCAGAAATAGCCGAGCACGAGTGCCCATAAAAAAATATCGTCGTAACTTCACTATGAATGTCGCCGCCAGACGCAAAAAAAAGGGATGCAACACGAGGACTTCCCAGGAGGTCACCCATCCTAGTACTACTCTCGCCCAAGCACGCTTAACTTCGGAGTTCTGATGGGATCCGGTGCTTTAGTGCTGGTATGATCGCATCCGACATGTTATGCACTCATTTTCCTTTATGCTTGCCCCTCCCGCACCTTGTCTGCTCTATTTTGTACCATGCCCATCCCGCTTTTCCATCCCCACCACCGTTTCCCATCAGAAATAGCCGAGCACGAGTGCCCATAAAAAAATATCGTCGTAACTTCACTATGAATGTCGCCGCCAGACGCAAAAAAAAGGGATGCAACACGAGGACTTCCCAGGAGGTCACCCATCCTAGTACTACTCTCGCCCAAGCACGCTTAACTTCGGAGTTCTGATGGGATCCGGTGCTTTAGTGCTGGTATGATCGCATCCGACATGTTATGCACTCATTTTCCTTTATGCTTGCCCCTCCCGCACCTTGTCTGCTCTATTTTGTACCATGCCCATCCCGCTTTTCCATCCCCACCACCGTTTCCCATCAGAAATAGCCGAGCACGAGTGCCCATAAAAAAATATCGTCGTAACTTCACTATGAATGTCGCCGCCAGACGCAAAAAAAAGGGATGCAACACGAGGACTTCCCAGGAGGTCACCCATCCTAGTACTACTCTCGCCCAAGCACGCTTAACTTCGGAGTTCTGATGGGATCCGGTGCTTTAGTGCTGGTATGATCGCATCCGACATGTTATGCACTCATTTTCCTTTATGCTTGCCCCTCCCGCACCTTGTCTGCTCTATTTTGTACCATGCCCATCCCGCTTTTCCATCCCCACCACCGTTTCCCATCAGAAATAGCCGAGCACGAGTGCCCATAAAAAAATATCGTCGTAACTTCACTATGAATGTCGCCGCCAGACGCAAAAAAAAGGGATGCAACACGAGGACTTCCCAGGAGGTCACCCATCCTAGTACTACTCTCGCCCAAGCACGCTTAACTTCGGAGTTCTGATGGGATCCGGTGCTTTAGTGCTGGTATGATCGCATCCGACATGTTATGCACTCATTTTCCTTTATGCTTGCCCCTCCCGCACCTTGTCTGCTCTATTTTGTACCATGCCCATCCCGCTTTTCCATCCCCACCACCGTTTCCCATCAGAAATAGCCGAGCACGAGTGCCCATAAAAAAATATCGTCGTAACTTCACTATGAATGTCGCCGCCAGATGCAAAAAAAAGGGATGCAACACGAGGACTTCCCAGGAGGTCACCCATCCTAGTACTACTCTCGCCCAAGCACGCTTAACTTCGGAGTTCTGATGGGATCCGGTGCTTTAGTGCTGGTATGATCGCATCCGACATGTTATGCACTCATTTTCCTTTATGCTTGCCCCTCCCGCACCTTGTCTGCTCTATTTTGTACCATGCCCATCCCGCTTTTCCATCCCCACCACCGTTTCCCATCAGAAATAGCCGAGCACGAGTGCCCATAAAAAAATATCGTCGTAACTTCACTATGAATGTCGCCGCCAGACGCAAAAAAAAGGGATGCAACACGAGGACTTCCCAGGAGGTCACCCATCCTAGTACTACTCTCGCCCAAGCACGCTTAACTTCGGAGTTCTGATGGGATCCGGTGCTTTAGTGCTGGTATGATCGCATCCGACATGTTATGCACTCATTTTCCTTTATGCTTGCCCCTCCCGCACCTTGTCTGCTCTATTTTGTACCATGCCCATCCCGCTTTTCCATCCCCACCACCGTTTCCCATCAGAAATAGCCGAGCACGAGTGCCCATAAAAAAATATCGTCGTAACTTCACTATGAATGTCGCCGCCAGACGCAAAAAAAAGGGATGCAACACGAGGACTTCCCAGGAGGTCACCCATCCTAGTACTACTCTCGCCCAAGCACGCTTAACTTCGGAGTTCTGATGGGATCCGGTGCTTTAGTGCTGGTATGATCGCATCCGACATGTTATGCACTCATTTTCCTTTATGCTTGCCCCTCCCGCACCTTGTCTGCTCTATTTTGTACCATGCCCATCCCGCTTTTCCATCCCCACCACCGTTTCCCATCAGAAATAGCCGAGCACGAGTGCCCATAAAAAAATATCGTCGTAACTTCACTATGAATGTCGCCGCCAGACGCAAAAAAAAGGGATGCAACACGAGGACTTCCCAGGAGGTCACCCATCCTAGTACTACTCTCGCCCAAGCACGCTTAACTTCGGAGTTCTGATGGGATCCGGTGCTTTAGTGCTGGTATGATCGCATCCGACATGTTATGCACTCATTTTCCTTTATGCTTGCCCCTCCCGCACCTTGTCTGCTCTATTTTGTACCATGCCCATCCCGCTTTTCCATCCCCACCACCGTTTCCCATCAGAAATAGCCGAGCACGAGTGCCCATAAAAAAATATCGTCGTAACTTCACTATGAATGTCGCCGCCAGACGCAAAAAAAAGGGATGCAACACGAGGACTTCCCAGGAGGTCACCCATCCTAGTACTACTCTCGCCCAAGCACGCTTAACTTCGGAGTTCTGATGGGATCCGGTGCTTTAGTGCTGGTATGATCGCATCCGACATGTTATGCACTCATTTTCCTTTATGCTTGCCCCTCCCGCACCTTGTCTGCTCTATTTTGTACCATGCCCATCCCGCTTTTCCATCCCCACCACCGTTTCCCATCAGAAATAGCCGAGCACGAGTGCCCATAAAAAAATATCGTCGTAACTTCACTATGAATGTCGCCGCCAGACGCAAAAAAAAGGGATGCAACACGAGGACTTCCCAGGAGGTCACCCATCCTAGTACTACTCTCGCCCAAGCACGCTTAACTTCGGAGTTCTGATGGGATCCGGTGCTTTAGTGCTGGTATGATCGCATCCGACATGTTATGCACTCATTTTCCTTTATGCTTGCCCCTCCCGCACCTTGTCTGCTCTATTTTGTACCATGCCCATCCCGCTTTTCCATCCCCACCACCGTTTCCCATCAGAAATAGCCGAGCACGAGTGCCCATAAAAAAATATCGTCGTAACTTCACTATGAATGTCGCCGCCAGACGCAAAAAAAAGGGATGCAACACGAGGACTTCCCAGGAGGTCACCCATCCTAGTACTACTCTCGCCCAAGCACGCTTAACTTCGGAGTTCTGATGGGATCCGGTGCTTTAGTGCTGGTATGATCGCATCCGACATGTTATGCACTCATTTTCCTTTATGCTTGCCCCTCCCGCACCTTGTCTGCTCTATTTTGTACCATGCCCATCCCGCTTTTCCATCCCCACCACCGTTTCCCATCAGAAATAGCCGAGCACGAGTGCCCATAAAAAAATATCGTCGTAACTTCACTATGAATGTCGCCGCCAGACGCAAAAAAAAGGGATGCAACACGAGGACTTCCCAGGAGGTCACCCATCCTAGTACTACTCTCGCCCAAGCACGCTTAACTTCGGAGTTCTGATGGGATCCGGTGCTTTAGTGCTGGTATGATCGCATCCGACATGTTATGCACTCATTTTCCTTTATGCTTGCCCCTCCCGCACCTTGTCTGCTCTATTTTGTACCATGCCCATCCCGCTTTTCCATCCCCACCACCGTTTCCCATCAGAAATAGCCGAGCACGAGTGCCCATAAAAAAATATCGTCGTAACTTCACTATGAATGTCGCCGCCAGATGCAAAAAAAAGGGATGCAACACGAGGACTTCCCAGGAGGTCACCCATCCTAGTACTACTCTCGCCCAAGCACGCTTAACTTCGGAGTTCTGATGGGATCCGGTGCTTTAGTGCTGGTATGATCGCATCCGACATGTTATGCACTCATTTTCCTTTATGCTTGCCCCTCCCGCACCTTGTCTGCTCTATTTTGTACCATGCCCATCCCGCTTTTCCATCCCCACCACCGTTTCCCATCAGAAATAGCCGAGCACGAGTGCCCATAAAAAAATATCGTCGTAACTTCACTATGAATGTCGCCGCCAGACGCAAAAAAAAGGGATGCAACACGAGGACTTCCCAGGAGGTCACCCATCCTAGTACTACTCTCGCCCAAGCACGCTTAACTTCGGAGTTCTGATGGGATCCGGTGCTTTAGTGCTGGTATGATCGCATCCGACATGTTATGCACTCATTTTCCTTTATGCTTGCCCCTCCCGCACCTTGTCTGCTCTATTTTGTACCATGCCCATCCCGCTTTTCCATCCCCACCACCGTTTCCCATCAGAAATAGCCGAGCACGAGTGCCCATAAAAAAATATCGTCGTAACTTCACTATGAATGTCGCCGCCAGACGCAAAAAAAAGGGATGCAACACGAGGACTTCCCAGGAGGTCACCCATCCTAGTACTACTCTCGCCCAAGCACGCTTAACTTCGGAGTTCTGATGGGATCCGGTGCTTTAGTGCTGGTATGATCGCATCCGACATGTTATGCACTCATTTTCCTTTATGCTTGCCCCTCCCGCACCTTGTCTGCTCTATTTTGTACCATGCCCATCCCGCTTTTCCATCCCCACCACCGTTTCCCATCAGAAATAGCCGAGCACGAGTGCCCATAAAAAAATATCGTCGTAACTTCACTATGAATGTCGCCGCCAGACGCAAAAAAAAGGGATGCAACACGAGGACTTCCCAGGAGGTCACCCATCCTAGTACTACTCTCGCCCAAGCACGCTTAACTTCGGAGTTCTGATGGGATCCGGTGCTTTAGTGCTGGTATGATCGCATCCGACATGTTATGCACTCATTTTCCTTTATGCTTGCCCCTCCCGCACCTTGTCTGCTCTATTTTGTACCATGCCCATCCCGCTTTTCCATCCCCACCACCGTTTCCCATCAGAAATAGCCGAGCACGAGTGCCCATAAAAAAATATCGTCGTAACTTCACTATGAATGTCGCCGCCAGATGCAAAAAAAAGGGATGCAACACGAGGACTTCCCAGGAGGTCACCCATCCTAGTACTACTCTCGCCCAAGCACGCTTAACTTCGGAGTTCTGATGGGATCCGGTGCTTTAGTGCTGGTATGATCGCATCCGACATGTTATGCACTCATTTTCCTTTATGCTTGCCCCTCCCGCACCTTGTCTGCTCTATTTTGTACCATGCCCATCCCGCTTTTCCATCCCCACCACCGTTTCCCATCAGAAATAGCCGAGCACGAGTGCCCATAAAAAAATATCGTCGTAACTTCACTATGAATGTCGCCGCCAGACGCAAAAAAAAGGGATGCAACACGAGGACTTCCCAGGAGGTCACCCATCCTAGTACTACTCTCGCCCAAGCACGCTTAACTTCGGAGTTCTGATGGGATCCGGTGCTTTAGTGCTGGTATGATCGCATCCGACATGTTATGCACTCATTTTCCTTTATGCTTGCCCCTCCCGCACCTTGTCTGCTCTATTTTGTACCATGCCCATCCCGCTTTTCCATCCCCACCACCGTTTCCCATCAGAAATAGCCGAGCACGAGTGCCCATAAAAAAATATCGTCGTAACTTCACTATGAATGTCGCCGCCAGATGCAAAAAAAAGGGATGCAACACGAGGACTTCCCAGGAGGTCACCCATCCTAGTACTACTCTCGCCCAAGCACGCTTAACTTCGGAGTTCTGATGGGATCCGGTGCTTTAGTGCTGGTATGATCGCATCCGACATGTTATGCACTCATTTTCCTTTATGCTTGCCCCTCCCGCACCTTGTCTGCTCTATTTTGTACCATGCCCATCCCGCTTTTCCATCCCCACCACCGTTTCCCATCAGAAATAGCCGAGCACGAGTGCCCATAAAAAAATATCGTCGTAACTTCACTATGAATGTCGCCGCCAGACGCAAAAAAAAGGGATGCAACACGAGGACTTCCCAGGAGGTCACCCATCCTAGTACTACTCTCGCCCAAGCACGCTTAACTTCGGAGTTCTGATGGGATCCGGTGCTTTAGTGCTGGTATGATCGCATCCGACATGTTATGCACTCATTTTCCTTTATGCTTGCCCCTCCCGCACCTTGTCTGCTCTATTTTGTACCATGCCCATCCCGCTTTTCCATCCCCACCACCGTTTCCCATCAGAAATAGCCGAGCACGAGTGCCCATAAAAAAATATCGTCGTAACTTCACTATGAATGTCGCCGCCAGATGCAAAAAAAAGGGATGCAACACGAGGACTTCCCAGGAGGTCACCCATCCTAGTACTACTCTCGCCCAAGCACGCTTAACTTCGGAGTTCTGATGGGATCCGGTGCTTTAGTGCTGGTATGATCGCATCCGACATGTTATGCACTCATTTTCCTTTATGCTTGCCCCTCCCGCACCTTGTCTGCTCTATTTTGTACCATGCCCATCCCGCTTTTCCATCCCCACCACCGTTTCCCATCAGAAATAGCCGAGCACGAGTGCCCATAAAAAAATATCGTCGTAACTTCACTATGAATGTCGCCGCCAGACGCAAAAAAAAGGGATGCAACACGAGGACTTCCCAGGAGGTCACCCATCCTAGTACTACTCTCGCCCAAGCACGCTTAACTTCGGAGTTCTGATGGGATCCGGTGCTTTAGTGCTGGTATGATCGCATCCGACATGTTATGCACTCATTTTCCTTTATGCTTGCCCCTCCCGCACCTTGTCTGCTCTATTTTGTACCATGCCCATCCCGCTTTTCCATCCCCACCACCGTTTCCCATCAGAAATAGCCGAGCACGAGTGCCCATAAAAAAATATCGTCGTAACTTCACTATGAATGTCGCCGCCAGACGCAAAAAAAAGGGATGCAACACGAGGACTTCCCAGGAGGTCACCCATCCTAGTACTACTCTCGCCCAAGCACGCTTAACTTCGGAGTTCTGATGGGATCCGGTGCTTTAGTGCTGGTATGATCGCATCCGACATGTTATGCACTCATTTTCCTTTATGCTTGCCCCTCCCGCACCTTGTCTGCTCTATTTTGTACCATGCCCATCCCGCTTTTCCATCCCCACCACCGTTTCCCATCAGAAATAGCCGAGCACGAGTGCCCATAAAAAAATATCGTCGTAACTTCACTATGAATGTCGCCGCCAGATGCAAAAAAAAGGGATGCAACACGAGGACTTCCCAGGAGGTCACCCATCCTAGTACTACTCTCGCCCAAGCACGCTTAACTTCGGAGTTCTGATGGGATCCGGTGCTTTAGTGCTGGTATGATCGCATCCGACATGTTATGCACTCATTTTCCTTTATGCTTGCCCCTCCCGCACCTTGTCTGCTCTATTTTGTACCATGCCCATCCCGCTTTTCCATCCCCACCACCGTTTCCCATCAGAAATAGCCGAGCACGAGTGCCCATAAAAAAATATCGTCGTAACTTCACTATGAATGTCGCCGCCAGACGCAAAAAAAAGGGATGCAACACGAGGACTTCCCAGGAGGTCACCCATCCTAGTACTACTCTCGCCCAAGCACGCTTAACTTCGGAGTTCTGATGGGATCCGGTGCTTTAGTGCTGGTATGATCGCATCCGACATGTTATGCACTCATTTTCCTTTATGCTTGCCCCTCCCGCACCTTGTCTGCTCTATTTTGTACCATGCCCATCCCGCTTTTCCATCCCCACCACCGTTTCCCATCAGAAATAGCCGAGCACGAGTGCCCATAAAAAAATATCGTCGTAACTTCACTATGAATGTCGCCGCCAGACGCAAAAAAAAGGGATGCAACACGAGGACTTCCCAGGAGGTCACCCATCCTAGTACTACTCTCGCCCAAGCACGCTTAACTTCGGAGTTCTGATGGGATCCGGTGCTTTAGTGCTGGTATGATCGCATCCGACATGTTATGCACTCATTTTCCTTTATGCTTGCCCCTCCCGCACCTTGTCTGCTCTATTTTGTACCATGCCCATCCCGCTTTTCCATCCCCACCACCGTTTCCCATCAGAAATAGCCGAGCACGAGTGCCCATAAAAAAATATCGTCGTAACTTCACTATGAATGTCGCCGCCAGACGCAAAAAAAAGGGATGCAACACGAGGACTTCCCAGGAGGTCACCCATCCTAGTACTACTCTCGCCCAAGCACGCTTAACTTCGGAGTTCTGATGGGATCCGGTGCTTTAGTGCTGGTATGATCGCATCCGACATGTTATGCACTCATTTTCCTTTATGCTTGCCCCTCCCGCACCTTGTCTGCTCTATTTTGTACCATGCCCATCCCGCTTTTCCATCCCCACCACCGTTTCCCATCAGAAATAGCCGAGCACGAGTGCCCATAAAAAAATATCGTCGTAACTTCACTATGAATGTCGCCGCCAGACGCAAAAAAAAGGGATGCAACACGAGGACTTCCCAGGAGGTCACCCATCCTAGTACTACTCTCGCCCAAGCACGCTTAACTTCGGAGTTCTGATGGGATCCGGTGCTTTAGTGCTGGTATGATCGCATCCGACATGTTATGCACTCATTTTCCTTTATGCTTGCCCCTCCCGCACCTTGTCTGCTCTATTTTGTACCATGCCCATCCCGCTTTTCCATCCCCACCACCGTTTCCCATCAGAAATAGCCGAGCACGAGTGCCCATAAAAAAATATCGTCGTAACTTCACTATGAATGTCGCCGCCAGACGCAAAAAAAAGGGATGCAACACGAGGACTTCCCAGGAGGTCACCCATCCTAGTACTACTCTCGCCCAAGCACGCTTAACTTCGGAGTTCTGATGGGATCCGGTGCTTTAGTGCTGGTATGATCGCATCCGACATGTTATGCACTCATTTTCCTTTATGCTTGCCCCTCCCGCACCTTGTCTGCTCTATTTTGTACCATGCCCATCCCGCTTTTCCATCCCCACCACCGTTTCCCATCAGAAATAGCCGAGCACGAGTGCCCATAAAAAAATATCGTCGTAACTTCACTATGAATGTCGCCGCCAGACGCAAAAAAAAGGGATGCAACACGAGGACTTCCCAGGAGGTCACCCATCCTAGTACTACTCTCGCCCAAGCACGCTTAACTTCGGAGTTCTGATGGGATCCGGTGCTTTAGTGCTGGTATGATCGCATCCGACATGTTATGCACTCATTTTCCTTTATGCTTGCCCCTCCCGCACCTTGTCTGCTCTATTTTGTACCATGCCCATCCCGCTTTTCCATCCCCACCACCGTTTCCCATCAGAAATAGCCGAGCACGAGTGCCCATAAAAAAATATCGTCGTAACTTCACTATGAATGTCGCCGCCAGACGCAAAAAAAAGGGATGCAACACGAGGACTTCCCAGGAGGTCACCCATCCTAGTACTACTCTCGCCCAAGCACGCTTAACTTCGGAGTTCTGATGGGATCCGGTGCTTTAGTGCTGGTATGATCGCATCCGACATGTTATGCACTCATTTTCCTTTATGCTTGCCCCTCCCGCACCTTGTCTGCTCTATTTTGTACCATGCCCATCCCGCTTTTCCATCCCCACCACCGTTTCCCATCAGAAATAGCCGAGCACGAGTGCCCATAAAAAAATATCGTCGTAACTTCACTATGAATGTCGCCGCCAGACGCAAAAAAAAGGGATGCAACACGAGGACTTCCCAGGAGGTCACCCATCCTAGTACTACTCTCGCCCAAGCACGCTTAACTTCGGAGTTCTGATGGGATCCGGTGCTTTAGTGCTGGTATGATCGCATCCGACATGTTATGCACTCATTTTCCTTTATGCTTGCCCCTCCCGCACCTTGTCTGCTCTATTTTGTACCATGCCCATCCCGCTTTTCCATCCCCACCACCGTTTCCCATCAGAAATAGCCGAGCACGAGTGCCCATAAAAAAATATCGTCGTAACTTCACTATGAATGTCGCCGCCAGACGCAAAAAAAAGGGATGCAACACGAGGACTTCCCAGGAGGTCACCCATCCTAGTACTACTCTCGCCCAAGCACGCTTAACTTCGGAGTTCTGATGGGATCCGGTGCTTTAGTGCTGGTATGATCGCATCCGACATGTTATGCACTCATTTTCCTTTATGCTTGCCCCTCCCGCACCTTGTCTGCTCTATTTTGTACCATGCCCATCCCGCTTTTCCATCCCCACCACCGTTTCCCATCAGAAATAGCCGAGCACGAGTGCCCATAAAAAAATATCGTCGTAACTTCACTATGAATGTCGCCGCCAGACGCAAAAAAAAGGGATGCAACACGAGGACTTCCCAGGAGGTCACCCATCCTAGTACTACTCTCGCCCAAGCACGCTTAACTTCGGAGTTCTGATGGGATCCGGTGCTTTAGTGCTGGTATGATCGCATCCGACATGTTATGCACTCATTTTCCTTTATGCTTGCCCCTCCCGCACCTTGTCTGCTCTATTTTGTACCATGCCCATCCCGCTTTTCCATCCCCACCACCGTTTCCCATCAGAAATAGCCGAGCACGAGTGCCCATAAAAAAATATCGTCGTAACTTCACTATGAATGTCGCCGCCAGACGCAAAAAAAAGGGATGCAACACGAGGACTTCCCAGGAGGTCACCCATCCTAGTACTACTCTCGCCCAAGCACGCTTAACTTCGGAGTTCTGATGGGATCCGGTGCTTTAGTGCTGGTATGATCGCATCCGACATGTTATGCACTCATTTTCCTTTATGCTTGCCCCTCCCGCACCTTGTCTGCTCTATTTTGTACCATGCCCATCCCGCTTTTCCATCCCCACCACCGTTTCCCATCAGAAATAGCCGAGCACGAGTGCCCATAAAAAAATATCGTCGTAACTTCACTATGAATGTCGCCGCCAGACGCAAAAAAAAGGGATGCAACACGAGGACTTCCCAGGAGGTCACCCATCCTAGTACTACTCTCGCCCAAGCACGCTTAACTTCGGAGTTCTGATGGGATCCGGTGCTTTAGTGCTGGTATGATCGCATCCGACATGTTATGCACTCATTTTCCTTTATGCTTGCCCCTCCCGCACCTTGTCTGCTCTATTTTGTACCATGCCCATCCCGCTTTTCCATCCCCACCACCGTTTCCCATCAGAAATAGCCGAGCACGAGTGCCCATAAAAAAATATCGTCGTAACTTCACTATGAATGTCGCCGCCAGACGCAAAAAAAAGGGATGCAACACGAGGACTTCCCAGGAGGTCACCCATCCTAGTACTACTCTCGCCCAAGCACGCTTAACTTCGGAGTTCTGATGGGATCCGGTGCTTTAGTGCTGGTATGATCGCATCCGACATGTTATGCACTCATTTTCCTTTATGCTTGCCCCTCCCGCACCTTGTCTGCTCTATTTTGTACCATGCCCATCCCGCTTTTCCATCCCCACCACCGTTTCCCATCAGAAATAGCCGAGCACGAGTGCCCATAAAAAAATATCGTCGTAACTTCACTATGAATGTCGCCGCCAGACGCAAAAAAAAGGGATGCAACACGAGGACTTCCCAGGAGGTCACCCATCCTAGTACTACTCTCGCCCAAGCACGCTTAACTTCGGAGTTCTGATGGGATCCGGTGCTTTAGTGCTGGTATGATCGCATCCGACATGTTATGCACTCATTTTCCTTTATGCTTGCCCCTCCCGCACCTTGTCTGCTCTATTTTGTACCATGCCCATCCCGCTTTTCCATCCCCACCACCGTTTCCCATCAGAAATAGCCGAGCACGAGTGCCCATAAAAAAATATCGTCGTAACTTCACTATGAATGTCGCCGCCAGATGCAAAAAAAAGGGATGCAACACGAGGACTTCCCAGGAGGTCACCCATCCTAGTACTACTCTCGCCCAAGCACGCTTAACTTCGGAGTTCTGATGGGATCCGGTGCTTTAGTGCTGGTATGATCGCATCCGACATGTTATGCACTCATTTTCCTTTATGCTTGCCCCTCCCGCACCTTGTCTGCTCTATTTTGTACCATGCCCATCCCGCTTTTCCATCCCCACCACCGTTTCCCATCAGAAATAGCCGAGCACGAGTGCCCATAAAAAAATATCGTCGTAACTTCACTATGAATGTCGCCGCCAGACGCAAAAAAAAGGGATGCAACACGAGGACTTCCCAGGAGGTCACCCATCCTAGTACTACTCTCGCCCAAGCACGCTTAACTTCGGAGTTCTGATGGGATCCGGTGCTTTAGTGCTGGTATGATCGCATCCGACATGTTATGCACTCATTTTCCTTTATGCTTGCCCCTCCCGCACCTTGTCTGCTCTATTTTGTACCATGCCCATCCCGCTTTTCCATCCCCACCACCGTTTCCCATCAGAAATAGCCGAGCACGAGTGCCCATAAAAAAATATCGTCGTAACTTCACTATGAATGTCGCCGCCAGACGCAAAAAAAAGGGATGCAACACGAGGACTTCCCAGGAGGTCACCCATCCTAGTACTACTCTCGCCCAAGCACGCTTAACTTCGGAGTTCTGATGGGATCCGGTGCTTTAGTGCTGGTATGATCGCATCCGACATGTTATGCACTCATTTTCCTTTATGCTTGCCCCTCCCGCACCTTGTCTGCTCTATTTTGTACCATGCCCATCCCGCTTTTCCATCCCCACCACCGTTTCCCATCAGAAATAGCCGAGCACGAGTGCCCATAAAAAAATATCGTCGTAACTTCACTATGAATGTCGCCGCCAGACGCAAAAAAAAGGGATGCAACACGAGGACTTCCCAGGAGGTCACCCATCCTAGTACTACTCTCGCCCAAGCACGCTTAACTTCGGAGTTCTGATGGGATCCGGTGCTTTAGTGCTGGTATGATCGCATCCGACATGTTATGCACTCATTTTCCTTTATGCTTGCCCCTCCCGCACCTTGTCTGCTCTATTTTGTACCATGCCCATCCCGCTTTTCCATCCCCACCACCGTTTCCCATCAGAAATAGCCGAGCACGAGTGCCCATAAAAAAATATCGTCGTAACTTCACTATGAATGTCGCCGCCAGACGCAAAAAAAAGGGATGCAACACGAGGACTTCCCAGGAGGTCACCCATCCTAGTACTACTCTCGCCCAAGCACGCTTAACTTCGGAGTTCTGATGGGATCCGGTGCTTTAGTGCTGGTATGATCGCATCCGACATGTTATGCACTCATTTTCCTTTATGCTTGCCCCTCCCGCACCTTGTCTGCTCTATTTTGTACCATGCCCATCCCGCTTTTCCATCCCCACCACCGTTTCCCATCAGAAATAGCCGAGCACGAGTGCCCATAAAAAAATATCGTCGTAACTTCACTATGAATGTCGCCGCCAGACGCAAAAAAAAGGGATGCAACACGAGGACTTCCCAGGAGGTCACCCATCCTAGTACTACTCTCGCCCAAGCACGCTTAACTTCGGAGTTCTGATGGGATCCGGTGCTTTAGTGCTGGTATGATCGCATCCGACATGTTATGCACTCATTTTCCTTTATGCTTGCCCCTCCCGCACCTTGTCTGCTCTATTTTGTACCATGCCCATCCCGCTTTTCCATCCCCACCACCGTTTCCCATCAGAAATAGCCGAGCACGAGTGCCCATAAAAAAATATCGTCGTAACTTCACTATGAATGTCGCCGCCAGACGCAAAAAAAAAGGGATGCAACACGAGGACTTCCCAGGAGGTCACCCATCCTAGTACTACTCTCGCCCAAGCACGCTTAACTTCGGAGTTCTGATGGGATCCGGTGCTTTAGTGCTGGTATGATCGCATCCGACATGTTATGCACTCATTTTCCTTTATGCTTGCCCCTCCCGCACCTTGTCTGCTCTATTTTGTACCATGCCCATCCCGCTTTTCCATCCCCACCACCGTTTCCCATCAGAAATAGCCGAGCACGAGTGCCCATAAAAAAATATCGTCGTAACTTCACTATGAATGTCGCCGCCAGACGCAAAAAAAAGGGATGCAACACGAGGACTTCCCAGGAGGTCACCCATCCTAGTACTACTCTCGCCCAAGCACGCTTAACTTCGGAGTTCTGATGGGATCCGGTGCTTTAGTGCTGGTATGATCGCATCCGACATGTTATGCACTCATTTTCCTTTATGCTTGCCCCTCCCGCACCTTGTCTGCTCTATTTTGTACCATGCCCATCCCGCTTTTCCATCCCCACCACCGTTTCCCATCAGAAATAGCCGAGCACGAGTGCCCATAAAAAAATATCGTCGTAACTTCACTATGAATGTCGCCGCCAGACGCAAAAAAAAGGGATGCAACACGAGGACTTCCCAGGAGGTCACCCATCCTAGTACTACTCTCGCCCAAGCACGCTTAACTTCGGAGTTCTGATGGGATCCGGTGCTTTAGTGCTGGTATGATCGCATCCGACATGTTATGCACTCATTTTCCTTTATGCTTGCCCCTCCCGCACCTTGTCTGCTCTATTTTGTACCATGCCCATCCCGCTTTTCCATCCCCACCACCGTTTCCCATCAGAAATAGCCGAGCACGAGTGCCCATAAAAAAATATCGTCGTAACTTCACTATGAATGTCGCCGCCAGACGCAAAAAAAAGGGATGCAACACGAGGACTTCCCAGGAGGTCACCCATCCTAGTACTACTCTCGCCCAAGCACGCTTAACTTCGGAGTTCTGATGGGATCCGGTGCTTTAGTGCTGGTATGATCGCATCCGACATGTTATGCACTCATTTTCCTTTATGCTTGCCCCTCCCGCACCTTGTCTGCTCTATTTTGTACCATGCCCATCCCGCTTTTCCATCCCCACCACCGTTTCCCATCAGAAATAGCCGAGCACGAGTGCCCATAAAAAAATATCGTCGTAACTTCACTATGAATGTCGCCGCCAGACGCAAAAAAAAGGGATGCAACACGAGGACTTCCCAGGAGGTCACCCATCCTAGTACTACTCTCGCCCAAGCACGCTTAACTTCGGAGTTCTGATGGGATCCGGTGCTTTAGTGCTGGTATGATCGCATCCGACATGTTATGCACTCATTTTCCTTTATGCTTGCCCCTCCCGCACCTTGTCTGCTCTATTTTGTACCATGCCCATCCCGCTTTTCCATCCCCACCACCGTTTCCCATCAGAAATAGCCGAGCACGAGTGCCCATAAAAAAATATCGTCGTAACTTCACTATGAATGTCGCCGCCAGATGCAAAAAAAAGGGATGCAACACGAGGACTTCCCAGGAGGTCACCCATCCTAGTACTACTCTCGCCCAAGCACGCTTAACTTCGGAGTTCTGATGGGATCCGGTGCTTTAGTGCTGGTATGATCGCATCCGACATGTTATGCACTCATTTTCCTTTATGCTTGCCCCTCCCGCACCTTGTCTGCTCTATTTTGTACCATGCCCATCCCGCTTTTCCATCCCCACCACCGTTTCCCATCAGAAATAGCCGAGCACGAGTGCCCATAAAAAAATATCGTCGTAACTTCACTATGAATGTCGCCGCCAGACGCAAAAAAAAGGGATGCAACACGAGGACTTCCCAGGAGGTCACCCATCCTAGTACTACTCTCGCCCAAGCACGCTTAACTTCGGAGTTCTGATGGGATCCGGTGCTTTAGTGCTGGTATGATCGCATCCGACATGTTATGCACTCATTTTCCTTTATGCTTGCCCCTCCCGCACCTTGTCTGCTCTATTTTGTACCATGCCCATCCCGCTTTTCCATCCCCACCACCGTTTCCCATCAGAAATAGCCGAGCACGAGTGCCCATAAAAAAATATCGTCGTAACTTCACTATGAATGTCGCCGCCAGACGCAAAAAAAAGGGATGCAACACGAGGACTTCCCAGGAGGTCACCCATCCTAGTACTACTCTCGCCCAAGCACGCTTAACTTCGGAGTTCTGATGGGATCCGGTGCTTTAGTGCTGGTATGATCGCATCCGACATGTTATGCACTCATTTTCCTTTATGCTTGCCCCTCCCGCACCTTGTCTGCTCTATTTTGTACCATGCCCATCCCGCTTTTCCATCCCCACCACCGTTTCCCATCAGAAATAGCCGAGCACGAGTGCCCATAAAAAAATATCGTCGTAACTTCACTATGAATGTCGCCGCCAGACGCAAAAAAAAGGGATGCAACACGAGGACTTCCCAGGAGGTCACCCATCCTAGTACTACTCTCGCCCAAGCACGCTTAACTTCGGAGTTCTGATGGGATCCGGTGCTTTAGTGCTGGTATGATCGCATCCGACATGTTATGCACTCATTTTCCTTTATGCTTGCCCCTCCCGCACCTTGTCTGCTCTATTTTGTACCATGCCCATCCCGCTTTTCCATCCCCACCACCGTTTCCCATCAGAAATAGCCGAGCACGAGTGCCCATAAAAAAATATCGTCGTAACTTCACTATGAATGTCGCCGCCAGACGCAAAAAAAAGGGATGCAACACGAGGACTTCCCAGGAGGTCACCCATCCTAGTACTACTCTCGCCCAAGCACGCTTAACTTCGGAGTTCTGATGGGATCCGGTGCTTTAGTGCTGGTATGATCGCATCCGACATGTTATGCACTCATTTTCCTTTATGCTTGCCCCTCCCGCACCTTGTCTGCTCTATTTTGTACCATGCCCATCCCGCTTTTCCATCCCCACCACCGTTTCCCATCAGAAATAGCCGAGCACGAGTGCCCATAAAAAAATATCGTCGTAACTTCACTATGAATGTCGCCGCCAGATGCAAAAAAAAGGGATGCAACACGAGGACTTCCCAGGAGGTCACCCATCCTAGTACTACTCTCGCCCAAGCACGCTTAACTTCGGAGTTCTGATGGGATCCGGTGCTTTAGTGCTGGTATGATCGCATCCGACATGTTATGCACTCATTTTCCTTTATGCTTGCCCCTCCCGCACCTTGTCTGCTCTATTTTGTACCATGCCCATCCCGCTTTTCCATCCCCACCACCGTTTCCCATCAGAAATAGCCGAGCACGAGTGCCCATAAAAAAATATCGTCGTAACTTCACTATGAATGTCGCCGCCAGACGCAAAAAAAAAGGGATGCAACACGAGGACTTCCCAGGAGGTCACCCATCCTAGTACTACTCTCGCCCAAGCACGCTTAACTTCGGAGTTCTGATGGGATCCGGTGCTTTAGTGCTGGTATGATCGCATCCGACATGTTATGCACTCATTTTCCTTTATGCTTGCCCCTCCCGCACCTTGTCTGCTCTATTTTGTACCATGCCCATCCCGCTTTTCCATCCCCACCACCGTTTCCCATCAGAAATAGCCGAGCACGAGTGCCCATAAAAAAATATCGTCGTAACTTCACTATGAATGTCGCCGCCAGACGCAAAAAAAAGGGATGCAACACGAGGACTTCCCAGGAGGTCACCCATCCTAGTACTACTCTCGCCCAAGCACGCTTAACTTCGGAGTTCTGATGGGATCCGGTGCTTTAGTGCTGGTATGATCGCATCCGACATGTTATGCACTCATTTTCCTTTATGCTTGCCCCTCCCGCACCTTGTCTGCTCTATTTTGTACCATGCCCATCCCGCTTTTCCATCCCCACCACCGTTTCCCATCAGAAATAGCCGAGCACGAGTGCCCATAAAAAAATATCGTCGTAACTTCACTATGAATGTCGCCGCCAGATGCAAAAAAAAGGGATGCAACACGAGGACTTCCCAGGAGGTCACCCATCCTAGTACTACTCTCGCCCAAGCACGCTTAACTTCGGAGTTCTGATGGGATCCGGTGCTTTAGTGCTGGTATGATCGCATCCGACATGTTATGCACTCATTTTCCTTTATGCTTGCCCCTCCCGCACCTTGTCTGCTCTATTTTGTACCATGCCCATCCCGCTTTTCCATCCCCACCACCGTTTCCCATCAGAAATAGCCGAGCACGAGTGCCCATAAAAAAATATCGTCGTAACTTCACTATGAATGTCGCCGCCAGATGCAAAAAAAAGGGATGCAACACGAGGACTTCCCAGGAGGTCACCCATCCTAGTACTACTCTCGCCCAAGCACGCTTAACTTCGGAGTTCTGATGGGATCCGGTGCTTTAGTGCTGGTATGATCGCATCCGACATGTTATGCACTCATTTTCCTTTATGCTTGCCCCTCCCGCACCTTGTCTGCTCTATTTTGTACCATGCCCATCCCGCTTTTCCATCCCCACCACCGTTTCCCATCAGAAATAGCCGAGCACGAGTGCCCATAAAAAAATATCGTCGTAACTTCACTATGAATGTCGCCGCCAGACGCAAAAAAAAGGGATGCAACACGAGGACTTCCCAGGAGGTCACCCATCCTAGTACTACTCTCGCCCAAGCACGCTTAACTTCGGAGTTCTGATGGGATCCGGTGCTTTAGTGCTGGTATGATCGCATCCGACATGTTATGCACTCATTTTCCTTTATGCTTGCCCCTCCCGCACCTTGTCTGCTCTATTTTGTACCATGCCCATCCCGCTTTTCCATCCCCACCACCGTTTCCCATCAGAAATAGCCGAGCACGAGTGCCCATAAAAAAATATCGTCGTAACTTCACTATGAATGTCGCCGCCAGACGCAAAAAAAAGGGATGCAACACGAGGACTTCCCAGGAGGTCACCCATCCTAGTACTACTCTCGCCCAAGCACGCTTAACTTCGGAGTTCTGATGGGATCCGGTGCTTTAGTGCTGGTATGATCGCATCCGACATGTTATGCACTCATTTTCCTTTATGCTTGCCCCTCCCGCACCTTGTCTGCTCTATTTTGTACCATGCCCATCCCGCTTTTCCATCCCCACCACCGTTTCCCATCAGAAATAGCCGAGCACGAGTGCCCATAAAAAAATATCGTCGTAACTTCACTATGAATGTCGCCGCCAGACGCAAAAAAAAGGGATGCAACACGAGGACTTCCCAGGAGGTCACCCATCCTAGTACTACTCTCGCCCAAGCACGCTTAACTTCGGAGTTCTGATGGGATCCGGTGCTTTAGTGCTGGTATGATCGCATCCGACATGTTATGCACTCATTTTCCTTTATGCTTGCCCCTCCCGCACCTTGTCTGCTCTATTTTGTACCATGCCCATCCCGCTTTTCCATCCCCACCACCGTTTCCCATCAGAAATAGCCGAGCACGAGTGCCCATAAAAAAATATCGTCGTAACTTCACTATGAATGTCGCCGCCAGACGCAAAAAAAAGGGATGCAACACGAGGACTTCCCAGGAGGTCACCCATCCTAGTACTACTCTCGCCCAAGCACGCTTAACTTCGGAGTTCTGATGGGATCCGGTGCTTTAGTGCTGGTATGATCGCATCCGACATGTTATGCACTCATTTTCCTTTATGCTTGCCCCTCCCGCACCTTGTCTGCTCTATTTTGTACCATGCCCATCCCGCTTTTCCATCCCCACCACCGTTTCCCATCAGAAATAGCCGAGCACGAGTGCCCATAAAAAAATATCGTCGTAACTTCACTATGAATGTCGCCGCCAGATGCAAAAAAAAGGGATGCAACACGAGGACTTCCCAGGAGGTCACCCATCCTAGTACTACTCTCGCCCAAGCACGCTTAACTTCGGAGTTCTGATGGGATCCGGTGCTTTAGTGCTGGTATGATCGCATCCGACATGTTATGCACTCATTTTCCTTTATGCTTGCCCCTCCCGCACCTTGTCTGCTCTATTTTGTACCATGCCCATCCCGCTTTTCCATCCCCACCACCGTTTCCCATCAGAAATAGCCGAGCACGAGTGCCCATAAAAAAATATCGTCGTAACTTCACTATGAATGTCGCCGCCAGACGCAAAAAAAAGGGATGCAACACGAGGACTTCCCAGGAGGTCACCCATCCTAGTACTACTCTCGCCCAAGCACGCTTAACTTCGGAGTTCTGATGGGATCCGGTGCTTTAGTGCTGGTATGATCGCATCCGACATGTTATGCACTCATTTTCCTTTATGCTTGCCCCTCCCGCACCTTGTCTGCTCTATTTTGTACCATGCCCATCCCGCTTTTCCATCCCCACCACCGTTTCCCATCAGAAATAGCCGAGCACGAGTGCCCATAAAAAAATATCGTCGTAACTTCACTATGAATGTCGCCGCCAGACGCAAAAAAAAGGGATGCAACACGAGGACTTCCCAGGAGGTCACCCATCCTAGTACTACTCTCGCCCAAGCACGCTTAACTTCGGAGTTCTGATGGGATCCGGTGCTTTAGTGCTGGTATGATCGCATCCGACATGTTATGCACTCATTTTCCTTTATGCTTGCCCCTCCCGCACCTTGTCTGCTCTATTTTGTACCATGCCCATCCCGCTTTTCCATCCCCACCACCGTTTCCCATCAGAAATAGCCGAGCACGAGTGCCCATAAAAAAATATCGTCGTAACTTCACTATGAATGTCGCCGCCAGATGCAAAAAAAAGGGATGCAACACGAGGACTTCCCAGGAGGTCACCCATCCTAGTACTACTCTCGCCCAAGCACGCTTAACTTCGGAGTTCTGATGGGATCCGGTGCTTTAGTGCTGGTATGATCGCATCCGACATGTTATGCACTCATTTTCCTTTATGCTTGCCCCTCCCGCACCTTGTCTGCTCTATTTTGTACCATGCCCATCCCGCTTTTCCATCCCCACCACCGTTTCCCATCAGAAATAGCCGAGCACGAGTGCCCATAAAAAAATATCGTCGTAACTTCACTATGAATGTCGCCGCCAGACGCAAAAAAAAGGGATGCAACACGAGGACTTCCCAGGAGGTCACCCATCCTAGTACTACTCTCGCCCAAGCACGCTTAACTTCGGAGTTCTGATGGGATCCGGTGCTTTAGTGCTGGTATGATCGCATCCGACATGTTATGCACTCATTTTCCTTTATGCTTGCCCCTCCCGCACCTTGTCTGCTCTATTTTGTACCATGCCCATCCCGCTTTTCCATCCCCACCACCGTTTCCCATCAGAAATAGCCGAGCACGAGTGCCCATAAAAAAATATCGTCGTAACTTCACTATGAATGTCGCCGCCAGACGCAAAAAAAAGGGATGCAACACGAGGACTTCCCAGGAGGTCACCCATCCTAGTACTACTCTCGCCCAAGCACGCTTAACTTCGGAGTTCTGATGGGATCCGGTGCTTTAGTGCTGGTATGATCGCATCCGACATGTTATGCACTCATTTTCCTTTATGCTTGCCCCTCCCGCACCTTGTCTGCTCTATTTTGTACCATGCCCATCCCGCTTTTCCATCCCCACCACCGTTTCCCATCAGAAATAGCCGAGCACGAGTGCCCATAAAAAAATATCGTCGTAACTTCACTATGAATGTCGCCGCCAGACGCAAAAAAAAGGGATGCAACACGAGGACTTCCCAGGAGGTCACCCATCCTAGTACTACTCTCGCCCAAGCACGCTTAACTTCGGAGTTCTGATGGGATCCGGTGCTTTAGTGCTGGTATGATCGCATCCGACATGTTATGCACTCATTTTCCTTTATGCTTGCCCCTCCCGCACCTTGTCTGCTCTATTTTGTACCATGCCCATCCCGCTTTTCCATCCCCACCACCGTTTCCCATCAGAAATAGCCGAGCACGAGTGCCCATAAAAAAATATCGTCGTAACTTCACTATGAATGTCGCCGCCAGACGCAAAAAAAAGGGATGCAACACGAGGACTTCCCAGGAGGTCACCCATCCTAGTACTACTCTCGCCCAAGCACGCTTAACTTCGGAGTTCTGATGGGATCCGGTGCTTTAGTGCTGGTATGATCGCATCCGACATGTTATGCACTCATTTTCCTTTATGCTTGCCCCTCCCGCACCTTGTCTGCTCTATTTTGTACCATGCCCATCCCGCTTTTCCATCCCCACCACCGTTTCCCATCAGAAATAGCCGAGCACGAGTGCCCATAAAAAAATATCGTCGTAACTTCACTATGAATGTCGCCGCCAGACGCAAAAAAAAGGGATGCAACACGAGGACTTCCCAGGAGGTCACCCATCCTAGTACTACTCTCGCCCAAGCACGCTTAACTTCGGAGTTCTGATGGGATCCGGTGCTTTAGTGCTGGTATGATCGCATCCGACATGTTATGCACTCATTTTCCTTTATGCTTGCCCCTCCCGCACCTTGTCTGCTCTATTTTGTACCATGCCCATCCCGCTTTTCCATCCCCACCACCGTTTCCCATCAGAAATAGCCGAGCACGAGTGCCCATAAAAAAATATCGTCGTAACTTCACTATGAATGTCGCCGCCAGACGCAAAAAAAAGGGATGCAACACGAGGACTTCCCAGGAGGTCACCCATCCTAGTACTACTCTCGCCCAAGCACGCTTAACTTCGGAGTTCTGATGGGATCCGGTGCTTTAGTGCTGGTATGATCGCATCCGACATGTTATGCACTCATTTTCCTTTATGCTTGCCCCTCCCGCACCTTGTCTGCTCTATTTTGTACCATGCCCATCCCGCTTTTCCATCCCCACCACCGTTTCCCATCAGAAATAGCCGAGCACGAGTGCCCATAAAAAAATATCGTCGTAACTTCACTATGAATGTCGCCGCCAGATGCAAAAAAAAGGGATGCAACACGAGGACTTCCCAGGAGGTCACCCATCCTAGTACTACTCTCGCCCAAGCACGCTTAACTTCGGAGTTCTGATGGGATCCGGTGCTTTAGTGCTGGTATGATCGCATCCGACATGTTATGCACTCATTTTCCTTTATGCTTGCCCCTCCCGCACCTTGTCTGCTCTATTTTGTACCATGCCCATCCCGCTTTTCCATCCCCACCACCGTTTCCCATCAGAAATAGCCGAGCACGAGTGCCCATAAAAAAATATCGTCGTAACTTCACTATGAATGTCGCCGCCAGACGCAAAAAAAAGGGATGCAACACGAGGACTTCCCAGGAGGTCACCCATCCTAGTACTACTCTCGCCCAAGCACGCTTAACTTCGGAGTTCTGATGGGATCCGGTGCTTTAGTGCTGGTATGATCGCATCCGACATGTTATGCACTCATTTTCCTTTATGCTTGCCCCTCCCGCACCTTGTCTGCTCTATTTTGTACCATGCCCATCCCGCTTTTCCATCCCCACCACCGTTTCCCATCAGAAATAGCCGAGCACGAGTGCCCATAAAAAAATATCGTCGTAACTTCACTATGAATGTCGCCGCCAGACGCAAAAAAAAGGGATGCAACACGAGGACTTCCCAGGAGGTCACCCATCCTAGTACTACTCTCGCCCAAGCACGCTTAACTTCGGAGTTCTGATGGGATCCGGTGCTTTAGTGCTGGTATGATCGCATCCGACATGTTATGCACTCATTTTCCTTTATGCTTGCCCCTCCCGCACCTTGTCTGCTCTATTTTGTACCATGCCCATCCCGCTTTTCCATCCCCACCACCGTTTCCCATCAGAAATAGCCGAGCACGAGTGCCCATAAAAAAATATCGTCGTAACTTCACTATGAATGTCGCCGCCAGATGCAAAAAAAAGGGATGCAACACGAGGACTTCCCAGGAGGTCACCCATCCTAGTACTACTCTCGCCCAAGCACGCTTAACTTCGGAGTTCTGATGGGATCCGGTGCTTTAGTGCTGGTATGATCGCATCCGACATGTTATGCACTCATTTTCCTTTATGCTTGCCCCTCCCGCACCTTGTCTGCTCTATTTTGTACCATGCCCATCCCGCTTTTCCATCCCCACCACCGTTTCCCATCAGAAATAGCCGAGCACGAGTGCCCATAAAAAAATATCGTCGTAACTTCACTATGAATGTCGCCGCCAGACGCAAAAAAAAGGGATGCAACACGAGGACTTCCCAGGAGGTCACCCATCCTAGTACTACTCTCGCCCAAGCACGCTTAACTTCGGAGTTCTGATGGGATCCGGTGCTTTAGTGCTGGTATGATCGCATCCGACATGTTATGCACTCATTTTCCTTTATGCTTGCCCCTCCCGCACCTTGTCTGCTCTATTTTGTACCATGCCCATCCCGCTTTTCCATCCCCACCACCGTTTCCCATCAGAAATAGCCGAGCACGAGTGCCCATAAAAAAATATCGTCGTAACTTCACTATGAATGTCGCCGCCAGATGCAAAAAAAAGGGATGCAACACGAGGACTTCCCAGGAGGTCACCCATCCTAGTACTACTCTCGCCCAAGCACGCTTAACTTCGGAGTTCTGATGGGATCCGGTGCTTTAGTGCTGGTATGATCGCATCCGACATGTTATGCACTCATTTTCCTTTATGCTTGCCCCTCCCGCACCTTGTCTGCTCTATTTTGTACCATGCCCATCCCGCTTTTCCATCCCCACCACCGTTTCCCATCAGAAATAGCCGAGCACGAGTGCCCATAAAAAAATATCGTCGTAACTTCACTATGAATGTCGCCGCCAGACGCAAAAAAAAGGGATGCAACACGAGGACTTCCCAGGAGGTCACCCATCCTAGTACTACTCTCGCCCAAGCACGCTTAACTTCGGAGTTCTGATGGGATCCGGTGCTTTAGTGCTGGTATGATCGCATCCGACATGTTATGCACTCATTTTCCTTTATGCTTGCCCCTCCCGCACCTTGTCTGCTCTATTTTGTACCATGCCCATCCCGCTTTTCCATCCCCACCACCGTTTCCCATCAGAAATAGCCGAGCACGAGTGCCCATAAAAAAATATCGTCGTAACTTCACTATGAATGTCGCCGCCAGACGCAAAAAAAAGGGATGCAACACGAGGACTTCCCAGGAGGTCACCCATCCTAGTACTACTCTCGCCCAAGCACGCTTAACTTCGGAGTTCTGATGGGATCCGGTGCTTTAGTGCTGGTATGATCGCATCCGACATGTTATGCACTCATTTTCCTTTATGCTTGCCCCTCCCGCACCTTGTCTGCTCTATTTTGTACCATGCCCATCCCGCTTTTCCATCCCCACCACCGTTTCCCATCAGAAATAGCCGAGCACGAGTGCCCATAAAAAAATATCGTCGTAACTTCACTATGAATGTCGCCGCCAGACGCAAAAAAAAGGGATGCAACACGAGGACTTCCCAGGAGGTCACCCATCCTAGTACTACTCTCGCCCAAGCACGCTTAACTTCGGAGTTCTGATGGGATCCGGTGCTTTAGTGCTGGTATGATCGCATCCGACATGTTATGCACTCATTTTCCTTTATGCTTGCCCCTCCCGCACCTTGTCTGCTCTATTTTGTACCATGCCCATCCCGCTTTTCCATCCCCACCACCGTTTCCCATCAGAAATAGCCGAGCACGAGTGCCCATAAAAAAATATCGTCGTAACTTCACTATGAATGTCGCCGCCAGACGCAAAAAAAAGGGATGCAACACGAGGACTTCCCAGGAGGTCACCCATCCTAGTACTACTCTCGCCCAAGCACGCTTAACTTCGGAGTTCTGATGGGATCCGGTGCTTTAGTGCTGGTATGATCGCATCCGACATGTTATGCACTCATTTTCCTTTATGCTTGCCCCTCCCGCACCTTGTCTGCTCTATTTTGTACCATGCCCATCCCGCTTTTCCATCCCCACCACCGTTTCCCATCAGAAATAGCCGAGCACGAGTGCCCATAAAAAAATATCGTCGTAACTTCACTATGAATGTCGCCGCCAGACGCAAAAAAAAGGGATGCAACACGAGGACTTCCCAGGAGGTCACCCATCCTAGTACTACTCTCGCCCAAGCACGCTTAACTTCGGAGTTCTGATGGGATCCGGTGCTTTAGTGCTGGTATGATCGCATCCGACATGTTATGCACTCATTTTCCTTTATGCTTGCCCCTCCCGCACCTTGTCTGCTCTATTTTGTACCATGCCCATCCCGCTTTTCCATCCCCACCACCGTTTCCCATCAGAAATAGCCGAGCACGAGTGCCCATAAAAAAATATCGTCGTAACTTCACTATGAATGTCGCCGCCAGACGCAAAAAAAAGGGATGCAACACGAGGACTTCCCAGGAGGTCACCCATCCTAGTACTACTCTCGCCCAAGCACGCTTAACTTCGGAGTTCTGATGGGATCCGGTGCTTTAGTGCTGGTATGATCGCATCCGACATGTTATGCACTCATTTTCCTTTATGCTTGCCCCTCCCGCACCTTGTCTGCTCTATTTTGTACCATGCCCATCCCGCTTTTCCATCCCCACCACCGTTTCCCATCAGAAATAGCCGAGCACGAGTGCCCATAAAAAAATATCGTCGTAACTTCACTATGAATGTCGCCGCCAGACGCAAAAAAAAGGGATGCAACACGAGGACTTCCCAGGAGGTCACCCATCCTAGTACTACTCTCGCCCAAGCACGCTTAACTTCGGAGTTCTGATGGGATCCGGTGCTTTAGTGCTGGTATGATCGCATCCGACATGTTATGCACTCATTTTCCTTTATGCTTGCCCCTCCCGCACCTTGTCTGCTCTATTTTGTACCATGCCCATCCCGCTTTTCCATCCCCACCACCGTTTCCCATCAGAAATAGCCGAGCACGAGTGCCCATAAAAAAATATCGTCGTAACTTCACTATGAATGTCGCCGCCAGACGCAAAAAAAAGGGATGCAACACGAGGACTTCCCAGGAGGTCACCCATCCTAGTACTACTCTCGCCCAAGCACGCTTAACTTCGGAGTTCTGATGGGATCCGGTGCTTTAGTGCTGGTATGATCGCATCCGACATGTTATGCACTCATTTTCCTTTATGCTTGCCCCTCCCGCACCTTGTCTGCTCTATTTTGTACCATGCCCATCCCGCTTTTCCATCCCCACCACCGTTTCCCATCAGAAATAGCCGAGCACGAGTGCCCATAAAAAAATATCGTCGTAACTTCACTATGAATGTCGCCGCCAGACGCAAAAAAAAAGGGATGCAACACGAGGACTTCCCAGGAGGTCACCCATCCTAGTACTACTCTCGCCCAAGCACGCTTAACTTCGGAGTTCTGATGGGATCCGGTGCTTTAGTGCTGGTATGATCGCATCCGACATGTTATGCACTCATTTTCCTTTATGCTTGCCCCTCCCGCACCTTGTCTGCTCTATTTTGTACCATGCCCATCCCGCTTTTCCATCCCCACCACCGTTTCCCATCAGAAATAGCCGAGCACGAGTGCCCATAAAAAAATATCGTCGTAACTTCACTATGAATGTCGCCGCCAGACGCAAAAAAAAGGGATGCAACACGAGGACTTCCCAGGAGGTCACCCATCCTAGTACTACTCTCGCCCAAGCACGCTTAACTTCGGAGTTCTGATGGGATCCGGTGCTTTAGTGCTGGTATGATCGCATCCGACATGTTATGCACTCATTTTCCTTTATGCTTGCCCCTCCCGCACCTTGTCTGCTCTATTTTGTACCATGCCCATCCCGCTTTTCCATCCCCACCACCGTTTCCCATCAGAAATAGCCGAGCACGAGTGCCCATAAAAAAATATCGTCGTAACTTCACTATGAATGTCGCCGCCAGACGCAAAAAAAAGGGATGCAACACGAGGACTTCCCAGGAGGTCACCCATCCTAGTACTACTCTCGCCCAAGCACGCTTAACTTCGGAGTTCTGATGGGATCCGGTGCTTTAGTGCTGGTATGATCGCATCCGACATGTTATGCACTCATTTTCCTTTATGCTTGCCCCTCCCGCACCTTGTCTGCTCTATTTTGTACCATGCCCATCCCGCTTTTCCATCCCCACCACCGTTTCCCATCAGAAATAGCCGAGCACGAGTGCCCATAAAAAAATATCGTCGTAACTTCACTATGAATGTCGCCGCCAGACGCAAAAAAAAGGGATGCAACACGAGGACTTCCCAGGAGGTCACCCATCCTAGTACTACTCTCGCCCAAGCACGCTTAACTTCGGAGTTCTGATGGGATCCGGTGCTTTAGTGCTGGTATGATCGCATCCGACATGTTATGCACTCATTTTCCTTTATGCTTGCCCCTCCCGCACCTTGTCTGCTCTATTTTGTACCATGCCCATCCCGCTTTTCCATCCCCACCACCGTTTCCCATCAGAAATAGCCGAGCACGAGTGCCCATAAAAAAATATCGTCGTAACTTCACTATGAATGTCGCCGCCAGACGCAAAAAAAAGGGATGCAACACGAGGACTTCCCAGGAGGTCACCCATCCTAGTACTACTCTCGCCCAAGCACGCTTAACTTCGGAGTTCTGATGGGATCCGGTGCTTTAGTGCTGGTATGATCGCATCCGACATGTTATGCACTCATTTTCCTTTATGCTTGCCCCTCCCGCACCTTGTCTGCTCTATTTTGTACCATGCCCATCCCGCTTTTCCATCCCCACCACCGTTTCCCATCAGAAATAGCCGAGCACGAGTGCCCATAAAAAAATATCGTCGTAACTTCACTATGAATGTCGCCGCCAGACGCAAAAAAAAGGGATGCAACACGAGGACTTCCCAGGAGGTCACCCATCCTAGTACTACTCTCGCCCAAGCACGCTTAACTTCGGAGTTCTGATGGGATCCGGTGCTTTAGTGCTGGTATGATCGCATCCGACATGTTATGCACTCATTTTCCTTTATGCTTGCCCCTCCCGCACCTTGTCTGCTCTATTTTGTACCATGCCCATCCCGCTTTTCCATCCCCACCACCGTTTCCCATCAGAAATAGCCGAGCACGAGTGCCCATAAAAAAATATCGTCGTAACTTCACTATGAATGTCGCCGCCAGACGCAAAAAAAAGGGATGCAACACGAGGACTTCCCAGGAGGTCACCCATCCTAGTACTACTCTCGCCCAAGCACGCTTAACTTCGGAGTTCTGATGGGATCCGGTGCTTTAGTGCTGGTATGATCGCATCCGACATGTTATGCACTCATTTTCCTTTATGCTTGCCCCTCCCGCACCTTGTCTGCTCTATTTTGTACCATGCCCATCCCGCTTTTCCATCCCCACCACCGTTTCCCATCAGAAATAGCCGAGCACGAGTGCCCATAAAAAAATATCGTCGTAACTTCACTATGAATGTCGCCGCCAGACGCAAAAAAAAGGGATGCAACACGAGGACTTCCCAGGAGGTCACCCATCCTAGTACTACTCTCGCCCAAGCACGCTTAACTTCGGAGTTCTGATGGGATCCGGTGCTTTAGTGCTGGTATGATCGCATCCGACATGTTATGCACTCATTTTCCTTTATGCTTGCCCCTCCCGCACCTTGTCTGCTCTATTTTGTACCATGCCCATCCCGCTTTTCCATCCCCACCACCGTTTCCCATCAGAAATAGCCGAGCACGAGTGCCCATAAAAAAATATCGTCGTAACTTCACTATGAATGTCGCCGCCAGACGCAAAAAAAAGGGATGCAACACGAGGACTTCCCAGGAGGTCACCCATCCTAGTACTACTCTCGCCCAAGCACGCTTAACTTCGGAGTTCTGATGGGATCCGGTGCTTTAGTGCTGGTATGATCGCATCCGACATGTTATGCACTCATTTTCCTTTATGCTTGCCCCTCCCGCACCTTGTCTGCTCTATTTTGTACCATGCCCATCCCGCTTTTCCATCCCCACCACCGTTTCCCATCAGAAATAGCCGAGCACGAGTGCCCATAAAAAAATATCGTCGTAACTTCACTATGAATGTCGCCGCCAGATGCAAAAAAAAGGGATGCAACACGAGGACTTCCCAGGAGGTCACCCATCCTAGTACTACTCTCGCCCAAGCACGCTTAACTTCGGAGTTCTGATGGGATCCGGTGCTTTAGTGCTGGTATGATCGCATCCGACATGTTATGCACTCATTTTCCTTTATGCTTGCCCCTCCCGCACCTTGTCTGCTCTATTTTGTACCATGCCCATCCCGCTTTTCCATCCCCACCACCGTTTCCCATCAGAAATAGCCGAGCACGAGTGCCCATAAAAAAATATCGTCGTAACTTCACTATGAATGTCGCCGCCAGACGCAAAAAAAAGGGATGCAACACGAGGACTTCCCAGGAGGTCACCCATCCTAGTACTACTCTCGCCCAAGCACGCTTAACTTCGGAGTTCTGATGGGATCCGGTGCTTTAGTGCTGGTATGATCGCATCCGACATGTTATGCACTCATTTTCCTTTATGCTTGCCCCTCCCGCACCTTGTCTGCTCTATTTTGTACCATGCCCATCCCGCTTTTCCATCCCCACCACCGTTTCCCATCAGAAATAGCCGAGCACGAGTGCCCATAAAAAAATATCGTCGTAACTTCACTATGAATGTCGCCGCCAGACGCAAAAAAAAGGGATGCAACACGAGGACTTCCCAGGAGGTCACCCATCCTAGTACTACTCTCGCCCAAGCACGCTTAACTTCGGAGTTCTGATGGGATCCGGTGCTTTAGTGCTGGTATGATCGCATCCGACATGTTATGCACTCATTTTCCTTTATGCTTGCCCCTCCCGCACCTTGTCTGCTCTATTTTGTACCATGCCCATCCCGCTTTTCCATCCCCACCACCGTTTCCCATCAGAAATAGCCGAGCACGAGTGCCCATAAAAAAATATCGTCGTAACTTCACTATGAATGTCGCCGCCAGATGCAAAAAAAAGGGATGCAACACGAGGACTTCCCAGGAGGTCACCCATCCTAGTACTACTCTCGCCCAAGCACGCTTAACTTCGGAGTTCTGATGGGATCCGGTGCTTTAGTGCTGGTATGATCGCATCCGACATGTTATGCACTCATTTTCCTTTATGCTTGCCCCTCCCGCACCTTGTCTGCTCTATTTTGTACCATGCCCATCCCGCTTTTCCATCCCCACCACCGTTTCCCATCAGAAATAGCCGAGCACGAGTGCCCATAAAAAAATATCGTCGTAACTTCACTATGAATGTCGCCGCCAGACGCAAAAAAAAGGGATGCAACACGAGGACTTCCCAGGAGGTCACCCATCCTAGTACTACTCTCGCCCAAGCACGCTTAACTTCGGAGTTCTGATGGGATCCGGTGCTTTAGTGCTGGTATGATCGCATCCGACATGTTATGCACTCATTTTCCTTTATGCTTGCCCCTCCCGCACCTTGTCTGCTCTATTTTGTACCATGCCCATCCCGCTTTTCCATCCCCACCACCGTTTCCCATCAGAAATAGCCGAGCACGAGTGCCCATAAAAAAATATCGTCGTAACTTCACTATGAATGTCGCCGCCAGACGCAAAAAAAAGGGATGCAACACGAGGACTTCCCAGGAGGTCACCCATCCTAGTACTACTCTCGCCCAAGCACGCTTAACTTCGGAGTTCTGATGGGATCCGGTGCTTTAGTGCTGGTATGATCGCATCCGACATGTTATGCACTCATTTTCCTTTATGCTTGCCCCTCCCGCACCTTGTCTGCTCTATTTTGTACCATGCCCATCCCGCTTTTCCATCCCCACCACCGTTTCCCATCAGAAATAGCCGAGCACGAGTGCCCATAAAAAAATATCGTCGTAACTTCACTATGAATGTCGCCGCCAGACGCAAAAAAAAGGGATGCAACACGAGGACTTCCCAGGAGGTCACCCATCCTAGTACTACTCTCGCCCAAGCACGCTTAACTTCGGAGTTCTGATGGGATCCGGTGCTTTAGTGCTGGTATGATCGCATCCGACATGTTATGCACTCATTTTCCTTTATGCTTGCCCCTCCCGCACCTTGTCTGCTCTATTTTGTACCATGCCCATCCCGCTTTTCCATCCCCACCACCGTTTCCCATCAGAAATAGCCGAGCACGAGTGCCCATAAAAAAATATCGTCGTAACTTCACTATGAATGTCGCCGCCAGACGCAAAAAAAAGGGATGCAACACGAGGACTTCCCAGGAGGTCACCCATCCTAGTACTACTCTCGCCCAAGCACGCTTAACTTCGGAGTTCTGATGGGATCCGGTGCTTTAGTGCTGGTATGATCGCATCCGACATGTTATGCACTCATTTTCCTTTATGCTTGCCCCTCCCGCACCTTGTCTGCTCTATTTTGTACCATGCCCATCCCGCTTTTCCATCCCCACCACCGTTTCCCATCAGAAATAGCCGAGCACGAGTGCCCATAAAAAAATATCGTCGTAACTTCACTATGAATGTCGCCGCCAGACGCAAAAAAAAGGGATGCAACACGAGGACTTCCCAGGAGGTCACCCATCCTAGTACTACTCTCGCCCAAGCACGCTTAACTTCGGAGTTCTGATGGGATCCGGTGCTTTAGTGCTGGTATGATCGCATCCGACATGTTATGCACTCATTTTCCTTTATGCTTGCCCCTCCCGCACCTTGTCTGCTCTATTTTGTACCATGCCCATCCCGCTTTTCCATCCCCACCACCGTTTCCCATCAGAAATAGCCGAGCACGAGTGCCCATAAAAAAATATCGTCGTAACTTCACTATGAATGTCGCCGCCAGACGCAAAAAAAAGGGATGCAACACGAGGACTTCCCAGGAGGTCACCCATCCTAGTACTACTCTCGCCCAAGCACGCTTAACTTCGGAGTTCTGATGGGATCCGGTGCTTTAGTGCTGGTATGATCGCATCCGACATGTTATGCACTCATTTTCCTTTATGCTTGCCCCTCCCGCACCTTGTCTGCTCTATTTTGTACCATGCCCATCCCGCTTTTCCATCCCCACCACCGTTTCCCATCAGAAATAGCCGAGCACGAGTGCCCATAAAAAAATATCGTCGTAACTTCACTATGAATGTCGCCGCCAGATGCAAAAAAAAGGGATGCAACACGAGGACTTCCCAGGAGGTCACCCATCCTAGTACTACTCTCGCCCAAGCACGCTTAACTTCGGAGTTCTGATGGGATCCGGTGCTTTAGTGCTGGTATGATCGCATCCGACATGTTATGCACTCATTTTCCTTTATGCTTGCCCCTCCCGCACCTTGTCTGCTCTATTTTGTACCATGCCCATCCCGCTTTTCCATCCCCACCACCGTTTCCCATCAGAAATAGCCGAGCACGAGTGCCCATAAAAAAATATCGTCGTAACTTCACTATGAATGTCGCCGCCAGACGCAAAAAAAAGGGATGCAACACGAGGACTTCCCAGGAGGTCACCCATCCTAGTACTACTCTCGCCCAAGCACGCTTAACTTCGGAGTTCTGATGGGATCCGGTGCTTTAGTGCTGGTATGATCGCATCCGACATGTTATGCACTCATTTTCCTTTATGCTTGCCCCTCCCGCACCTTGTCTGCTCTATTTTGTACCATGCCCATCCCGCTTTTCCATCCCCACCACCGTTTCCCATCAGAAATAGCCGAGCACGAGTGCCCATAAAAAAATATCGTCGTAACTTCACTATGAATGTCGCCGCCAGACGCAAAAAAAAGGGATGCAACACGAGGACTTCCCAGGAGGTCACCCATCCTAGTACTACTCTCGCCCAAGCACGCTTAACTTCGGAGTTCTGATGGGATCCGGTGCTTTAGTGCTGGTATGATCGCATCCGACATGTTATGCACTCATTTTCCTTTATGCTTGCCCCTCCCGCACCTTGTCTGCTCTATTTTGTACCATGCCCATCCCGCTTTTCCATCCCCACCACCGTTTCCCATCAGAAATAGCCGAGCACGAGTGCCCATAAAAAAATATCGTCGTAACTTCACTATGAATGTCGCCGCCAGACGCAAAAAAAAGGGATGCAACACGAGGACTTCCCAGGAGGTCACCCATCCTAGTACTACTCTCGCCCAAGCACGCTTAACTTCGGAGTTCTGATGGGATCCGGTGCTTTAGTGCTGGTATGATCGCATCCGACATGTTATGCACTCATTTTCCTTTATGCTTGCCCCTCCCGCACCTTGTCTGCTCTATTTTGTACCATGCCCATCCCGCTTTTCCATCCCCACCACCGTTTCCCATCAGAAATAGCCGAGCACGAGTGCCCATAAAAAAATATCGTCGTAACTTCACTATGAATGTCGCCGCCAGACGCAAAAAAAAGGGATGCAACACGAGGACTTCCCAGGAGGTCACCCATCCTAGTACTACTCTCGCCCAAGCACGCTTAACTTCGGAGTTCTGATGGGATCCCCGCTTTTCCATCCCCACCACCGTTTCCCATCAGAAATAGCCGAGCACGAGTGCCCATAAAAAAATATCGTCGTAACTTCACTATGAATGTCGCCGCCAGACGCAAAAAAAAGGGATGCAACACGAGGACTTCCCAGGAGGTCACCCATCCTAGTACTACTCTCGCCCAAGCACGCTTAACTTCGGAGTTCTGATGGGATCCGGTGCTTTAGTGCTGGTATGATCGCATCCGACATGTTATGCACTCATTTTCCTTTATGCTTGCCCCTCCCGCACCTTGTCTGCTCTATTTTGTACCATGCCCATCCCGCTTTTCCATCCCCACCACCGTTTCCCATCAGAAATAGCCGAGCACGAGTGCCCATAAAAAAATATCGTCGTAACTTCACTATGAATGTCGCCGCCAGACGCAAAAAAAAGGGATGCAACACGAGGACTTCCCAGGAGGTCACCCATCCTAGTACTACTCTCGCCCAAGCACGCTTAACTTCGGAGTTCTGATGGGATCCGGTGCTTTAGTGCTGGTATGATCGCATCCGACATGTTATGCACTCATTTTCCTTTATGCTTGCCCCTCCCGCACCTTGTCTGCTCTATTTTGTACCATGCCCATCCCGCTTTTCCATCCCCACCACCGTTTCCCATCAG
Source organism: Lolium multiflorum (assembly GCA_030979885.1). NCBI lineage: Eukaryota > Viridiplantae > Streptophyta > Magnoliopsida > Poales > Poaceae > Lolium > Lolium multiflorum. Next base: position 56,186 of record JAUUTY010000862.1, on the reverse strand, counting down.
AAATAGCCGAGCACGAGTGCCCATAAAAAAATATCGTCGTAACTTCACTATGAATGTCGCCGCCAGACGCAAAAAAAAGGGATGCAACACGAGGACTTCCCAGGAGGTCACCCATCCTAGTACTACTCTCGCCCAAGCACGCTTAACTTCGGAGTTCTGATGGGATCCGGTGCTTTAGTGCTGGTATGATCGCATCCGACATGTTATGCACTCATTTTCCTTTATGCTTGCCCCTCCCGCACCTTGTCTGCTCTATTTTGTACCATGCCCATCCCGCTTTTCCATCCCCACCACCGTTTCCCATCAGAAATAGCCGAGCACGAGTGCCCATAAAAAAATATCGTCGTAACTTCACTATGAATGTCGCCGCCAGACGCAAAAAAAAGGGATGCAACACGAGGACTTCCCAGGAGGTCACCCATCCTAGTACTACTCTCGCCCAAGCACGCTTAACTTCGGAGTTCTGATGGGATCCGGTGCTTTAGTGCTGGTATGATCGCATCCGACATGTTATGCACTCATTTTCCTTTATGCTTGCCCCTCCCGCACCTTGTCTGCTCTATTTTGTACCATGCCCATCCCGCTTTTCCATCCCCACCACCGTTTCCCATCAGAAATAGCCGAGCACGAGTGCCCATAAAAAAATATCGTCGTAACTTCACTATGAATGTCGCCGCCAGACGCAAAAAAAAGGGATGCAACACGAGGACTTCCCAGGAGGTCACCCATCCTAGTACTACTCTCGCCCAAGCACGCTTAACTTCGGAGTTCTGATGGGATCCGGTGCTTTAGTGCTGGTATGATCGCATCCGACATGTTATGCACTCATTTTCCTTTATGCTTGCCCCTCCCGCACCTTGTCTGCTCTATTTTGTACCATGCCCATCCCGCTTTTCCATCCCCACCACCGTTTCCCATCAGAAATAGCCGAGCACGAGTGCCCATAAAAAAATATCGTCGTAACTTCACTATGAATGTCGCCGCCAGACGCAAAAAAAAGGGATGCAACACGAGGACTTCCCAGGAGGTCACCCATCCTAGTACTACTCTCGCCCAAGCACGCTTAACTTCGGAGTTCTGATGGGATCCGGTGCTTTAGTGCTGGTATGATCGCATCCGACATGTTATGCACTCATTTTCCTTTATGCTTGCCCCTCCCGCACCTTGTCTGCTCTATTTTGTACCATGCCCATCCCGCTTTTCCATCCCCACCACCGTTTCCCATCAGAAATAGCCGAGCACGAGTGCCCATAAAAAAATATCGTCGTAACTTCACTATGAATGTCGCCGCCAGACGCAAAAAAAAGGGATGCAACACGAGGACTTCCCAGGAGGTCACCCATCCTAGTACTACTCTCGCCCAAGCACGCTTAACTTCGGAGTTCTGATGGGATCCGGTGCTTTAGTGCTGGTATGATCGCATCCGACATGTTATGCACTCATTTTCCTTTATGCTTGCCCCTCCCGCACCTTGTCTGCTCTATTTTGTACCATGCCCATCCCGCTTTTCCATCCCCACCACCGTTTCCCATCAGAAATAGCCGAGCACGAGTGCCCATAAAAAAATATCGTCGTAACTTCACTATGAATGTCGCCGCCAGACGCAAAAAAAAGGGATGCAACACGAGGACTTCCCAGGAGGTCACCCATCCTAGTACTACTCTCGCCCAAGCACGCTTAACTTCGGAGTTCTGATGGGATCCGGTGCTTTAGTGCTGGTATGATCGCATCCGACATGTTATGCACTCATTTTCCTTTATGCTTGCCCCTCCCGCACCTTGTCTGCTCTATTTTGTACCATGCCCATCCCGCTTTTCCATCCCCACCACCGTTTCCCATCAGAAATAGCCGAGCACGAGTGCCCATAAAAAAATATCGTCGTAACTTCACTATGAATGTCGCCGCCAGACGCAAAAAAAAGGGATGCAACACGAGGACTTCCCAGGAGGTCACCCATCCTAGTACTACTCTCGCCCAAGCACGCTTAACTTCGGAGTTCTGATGGGATCCGGTGCTTTAGTGCTGGTATGATCGCATCCGACATGTTATGCACTCATTTTCCTTTATGCTTGCCCCTCCCGCACCTTGTCTGCTCTATTTTGTACCATGCCCATCCCGCTTTTCCATCCCCACCACCGTTTCCCATCAGAAATAGCCGAGCACGAGTGCCCATAAAAAAATATCGTCGTAACTTCACTATGAATGTCGCCGCCAGACGCAAAAAAAAGGGATGCAACACGAGGACTTCCCAGGAGGTCACCCATCCTAGTACTACTCTCGCCCAAGCACGCTTAACTTCGGAGTTCTGATGGGATCCGGTGCTTTAGTGCTGGTATGATCGCATCCGACATGTTATGCACTCATTTTCCTTTATGCTTGCCCCTCCCGCACCTTGTCTGCTCTATTTTGTACCATGCCCATCCCGCTTTTCCATCCCCACCACCGTTTCCCATCAGAAATAGCCGAGCACGAGTGCCCATAAAAAAATATCGTCGTAACTTCACTATGAATGTCGCCGCCAGATGCAAAAAAAAGGGATGCAACACGAGGACTTCCCAGGAGGTCACCCATCCTAGTACTACTCTCGCCCAAGCACGCTTAACTTCGGAGTTCTGATGGGATCCGGTGCTTTAGTGCTGGTATGATCGCATCCGACATGTTATGCACTCATTTTCCTTTATGCTTGCCCCTCCCGCACCTTGTCTGCTCTATTTTGTACCATGCCCATCCCGCTTTTCCATCCCCACCACCGTTTCCCATCAGAAATAGCCGAGCACGAGTGCCCATAAAAAAATATCGTCGTAACTTCACTATGAATGTCGCCGCCAGACGCAAAAAAAAGGGATGCAACACGAGGACTTCCCAGGAGGTCACCCATCCTAGTACTACTCTCGCCCAAGCACGCTTAACTTCGGAGTTCTGATGGGATCCGGTGCTTTAGTGCTGGTATGATCGCATCCGACATGTTATGCACTCATTTTCCTTTATGCTTGCCCCTCCCGCACCTTGTCTGCTCTATTTTGTACCATGCCCATCCCGCTTTTCCATCCCCACCACCGTTTCCCATCAGAAATAGCCGAGCACGAGTGCCCATAAAAAAATATCGTCGTAACTTCACTATGAATGTCGCCGCCAGACGCAAAAAAAAGGGATGCAACACGAGGACTTCCCAGGAGGTCACCCATCCTAGTACTACTCTCGCCCAAGCACGCTTAACTTCGGAGTTCTGATGGGATCCGGTGCTTTAGTGCTGGTATGATCGCATCCGACATGTTATGCACTCATTTTCCTTTATGCTTGCCCCTCCCGCACCTTGTCTGCTCTATTTTGTACCATGCCCATCCCGCTTTTCCATCCCCACCACCGTTTCCCATCAGAAATAGCCGAGCACGAGTGCCCATAAAAAAATATCGTCGTAACTTCACTATGAATGTCGCCGCCAGACGCAAAAAAAAGGGATGCAACACGAGGACTTCCCAGGAGGTCACCCATCCTAGTACTACTCTCGCCCAAGCACGCTTAACTTCGGAGTTCTGATGGGATCCGGTGCTTTAGTGCTGGTATGATCGCATCCGACATGTTATGCACTCATTTTCCTTTATGCTTGCCCCTCCCGCACCTTGTCTGCTCTATTTTGTACCATGCCCATCCCGCTTTTCCATCCCCACCACCGTTTCCCATCAGAAATAGCCGAGCACGAGTGCCCATAAAAAAATATCGTCGTAACTTCACTATGAATGTCGCCGCCAGATGCAAAAAAAAGGGATGCAACACGAGGACTTCCCAGGAGGTCACCCATCCTAGTACTACTCTCGCCCAAGCACGCTTAACTTCGGAGTTCTGATGGGATCCGGTGCTTTAGTGCTGGTATGATCGCATCCGACATGTTATGCACTCATTTTCCTTTATGCTTGCCCCTCCCGCACCTTGTCTGCTCTATTTTGTACCATGCCCATCCCGCTTTTCCATCCCCACCACCGTTTCCCATCAGAAATAGCCGAGCACGAGTGCCCATAAAAAAATATCGTCGTAACTTCACTATGAATGTCGCCGCCAGATGCAAAAAAAAGGGATGCAACACGAGGACTTCCCAGGAGGTCACCCATCCTAGTACTACTCTCGCCCAAGCACGCTTAACTTCGGAGTTCTGATGGGATCCGGTGCTTTAGTGCTGGTATGATCGCATCCGACATGTTATGCACTCATTTTCCTTTATGCTTGCCCCTCCCGCACCTTGTCTGCTCTATTTTGTACCATGCCCATCCCGCTTTTCCATCCCCACCACCGTTTCCCATCAGAAATAGCCGAGCACGAGTGCCCATAAAAAAATATCGTCGTAACTTCACTATGAATGTCGCCGCCAGACGCAAAAAAAAGGGATGCAACACGAGGACTTCCCAGGAGGTCACCCATCCTAGTACTACTCTCGCCCAAGCACGCTTAACTTCGGAGTTCTGATGGGATCCGGTGCTTTAGTGCTGGTATGATCGCATCCGACATGTTATGCACTCATTTTCCTTTATGCTTGCCCCTCCCGCACCTTGTCTGCTCTATTTTGTACCATGCCCATCCCGCTTTTCCATCCCCACCACCGTTTCCCATCAGAAATAGCCGAGCACGAGTGCCCATAAAAAAATATCGTCGTAACTTCACTATGAATGTCGCCGCCAGACGCAAAAAAAAGGGATGCAACACGAGGACTTCCCAGGAGGTCACCCATCCTAGTACTACTCTCGCCCAAGCACGCTTAACTTCGGAGTTCTGATGGGATCCGGTGCTTTAGTGCTGGTATGATCGCATCCGACATGTTATGCACTCATTTTCCTTTATGCTTGCCCCTCCCGCACCTTGTCTGCTCTATTTTGTACCATGCCCATCCCGCTTTTCCATCCCCACCACCGTTTCCCATCAGAAATAGCCGAGCACGAGTGCCCATAAAAAAATATCGTCGTAACTTCACTATGAATGTCGCCGCCAGATGCAAAAAAAAGGGATGCAACACGAGGACTTCCCAGGAGGTCACCCATCCTAGTACTACTCTCGCCCAAGCACGCTTAACTTCGGAGTTCTGATGGGATCCGGTGCTTTAGTGCTGGTATGATCGCATCCGACATGTTATGCACTCATTTTCCTTTATGCTTGCCCCTCCCGCACCTTGTCTGCTCTATTTTGTACCATGCCCATCCCGCTTTTCCATCCCCACCACCGTTTCCCATCAGAAATAGCCGAGCACGAGTGCCCATAAAAAAATATCGTCGTAACTTCACTATGAATGTCGCCGCCAGATGCAAAAAAAAGGGATGCAACACGAGGACTTCCCAGGAGGTCACCCATCCTAGTACTACTCTCGCCCAAGCACGCTTAACTTCGGAGTTCTGATGGGATCCGGTGCTTTAGTGCTGGTATGATCGCATCCGACATGTTATGCACTCATTTTCCTTTATGCTTGCCCCTCCCGCACCTTGTCTGCTCTATTTTGTACCATGCCCATCCCGCTTTTCCATCCCCACCACCGTTTCCCATCAGAAATAGCCGAGCACGAGTGCCCATAAAAAAATATCGTCGTAACTTCACTATGAATGTCGCCGCCAGACGCAAAAAAAAGGGATGCAACACGAGGACTTCCCAGGAGGTCACCCATCCTAGTACTACTCTCGCCCAAGCACGCTTAACTTCGGAGTTCTGATGGGATCCGGTGCTTTAGTGCTGGTATGATCGCATCCGACATGTTATGCACTCATTTTCCTTTATGCTTGCCCCTCCCGCACCTTGTCTGCTCTATTTTGTACCATGCCCATCCCGCTTTTCCATCCCCACCACCGTTTCCCATCAGAAATAGCCGAGCACGAGTGCCCATAAAAAAATATCGTCGTAACTTCACTATGAATGTCGCCGCCAGATGCAAAAAAAAGGGATGCAACACGAGGACTTCCCAGGAGGTCACCCATCCTAGTACTACTCTCGCCCAAGCACGCTTAACTTCGGAGTTCTGATGGGATCCGGTGCTTTAGTGCTGGTATGATCGCATCCGACATGTTATGCACTCATTTTCCTTTATGCTTGCCCCTCCCGCACCTTGTCTGCTCTATTTTGTACCATGCCCATCCCGCTTTTCCATCCCCACCACCGTTTCCCATCAGAAATAGCCGAGCACGAGTGCCCATAAAAAAATATCGTCGTAACTTCACTATGAATGTCGCCGCCAGATGCAAAAAAAAGGGATGCAACACGAGGACTTCCCAGGAGGTCACCCATCCTAGTACTACTCTCGCCCAAGCACGCTTAACTTCGGAGTTCTGATGGGATCCGGTGCTTTAGTGCTGGTATGATCGCATCCGACATGTTATGCACTCATTTTCCTTTATGCTTGCCCCTCCCGCACCTTGTCTGCTCTATTTTGTACCATGCCCATCCCGCTTTTCCATCCCCACCACCGTTTCCCATCAGAAATAGCCGAGCACGAGTGCCCATAAAAAAATATCGTCGTAACTTCACTATGAATGTCGCCGCCAGACGCAAAAAAAAAGGGATGCAACACGAGGACTTCCCAGGAGGTCACCCATCCTAGTACTACTCTCGCCCAAGCACGCTTAACTTCGGAGTTCTGATGGGATCCGGTGCTTTAGTGCTGGTATGATCGCATCCGACATGTTATGCACTCATTTTCCTTTATGCTTGCCCCTCCCGCACCTTGTCTGCTCTATTTTGTACCATGCCCATCCCGCTTTTCCATCCCCACCACCGTTTCCCATCAGAAATAGCCGAGCACGAGTGCCCATAAAAAAATATCGTCGTAACTTCACTATGAATGTCGCCGCCAGATGCAAAAAAAAGGGATGCAACACGAGGACTTCCCAGGAGGTCACCCATCCTAGTACTACTCTCGCCCAAGCACGCTTAACTTCGGAGTTCTGATGGGATCCGGTGCTTTAGTGCTGGTATGATCGCATCCGACATGTTATGCACTCATTTTCCTTTATGCTTGCCCCTCCCGCACCTTGTCTGCTCTATTTTGTACCATGCCCATCCCGCTTTTCCATCCCCACCACCGTTTCCCATCAGAAATAGCCGAGCACGAGTGCCCATAAAAAAATATCGTCGTAACTTCACTATGAATGTCGCCGCCAGATGCAAAAAAAAGGGATGCAACACGAGGACTTCCCAGGAGGTCACCCATCCTAGTACTACTCTCGCCCAAGCACGCTTAACTTCGGAGTTCTGATGGGATCCGGTGCTTTAGTGCTGGTATGATCGCATCCGACATGTTATGCACTCATTTTCCTTTATGCTTGCCCCTCCCGCACCTTGTCTGCTCTATTTTGTACCATGCCCATCCCGCTTTTCCATCCCCACCACCGTTTCCCATCAGAAATAGCCGAGCACGAGTGCCCATAAAAAAATATCGTCGTAACTTCACTATGAATGTCGCCGCCAGACGCAAAAAAAAGGGATGCAACACGAGGACTTCCCAGGAGGTCACCCATCCTAGTACTACTCTCGCCCAAGCACGCTTAACTTCGGAGTTCTGATGGGATCCGGTGCTTTAGTGCTGGTATGATCGCATCCGACATGTTATGCACTCATTTTCCTTTATGCTTGCCCCTCCCGCACCTTGTCTGCTCTATTTTGTACCATGCCCATCCCGCTTTTCCATCCCCACCACCGTTTCCCATCAGAAATAGCCGAGCACGAGTGCCCATAAAAAAATATCGTCGTAACTTCACTATGAATGTCGCCGCCAGATGCAAAAAAAAGGGATGCAACACGAGGACTTCCCAGGAGGTCACCCATCCTAGTACTACTCTCGCCCAAGCACGCTTAACTTCGGAGTTCTGATGGGATCCGGTGCTTTAGTGCTGGTATGATCGCATCCGACATGTTATGCACTCATTTTCCTTTATGCTTGCCCCTCCCGCACCTTGTCTGCTCTATTTTGTACCATGCCCATCCCGCTTTTCCATCCCCACCACCGTTTCCCATCAGAAATAGCCGAGCACGAGTGCCCATAAAAAAATATCGTCGTAACTTCACTATGAATGTCGCCGCCAGACGCAAAAAAAAGGGATGTGATGTCTACGGGTGCTTCTATTCTTGTAGACAGTGTTGGGCCTCCAAGAGCAGAGGTTTGTAGAACAGCAGCAAGTTTCCCTTAAGTGGATTACCCAAGGTTTATCGAACTCAGGGAGGAAGAGGTCAAAGATATCCCTCTCATGCAACCCTGCAACCACAAAGCAAGAAGTCTCTTGTGTCCCCAACACACCTAATAGGTGTACTAGTTCGGCGAAGAGATAGTGAAATACAAGTGGTATGAATGAATATGAGCAGTAGTATGGCGCCAGAAAAGTGCTTGCTGGCGTGCAGTTGATGGTAGTAATATTGCGGGAAGTAAACATGCAGTAGTAACGCAGCAGTAGTAACGCAGTAAAACAGTAACAAGCAGCGATAGCAGTATTTAGGAACAAGGCCTAGGGAATAGACTTTCACTAGTGGACACTCTCAACATTGATCACATAACAGAATAGATAAATGCATACTCTACACTTTTGTTGGATGATGAACACATTGCGTAGGATTACACGAACCCTCAATGCCGGAGTTAACAAGCTCCACAATTAATGTTCATATTTTAGTAACCTTATAGTGTAAGATAGATCAAAAGACTAAACCAAGTACTAACATAGCATGCACACTGTCACCTTCATGCATATGTAGGAGGAATAGATCACATCAATATTATCATAGCAATAGTTAACTTCGCAATCTACAAGAGATCATGATCATAGCATAAACCAAGTACTAACACGGTGCACACACTGTCACCTTTACACACGTGCAGGAGGAATAGAACTACTTTAATAACTTTGCTAGAGTAGCACATAGATAGTAGTGATACAAAACTCATATGAATCTCAATCATGTAAAGCAGCTCATGAGATCATTGTATTGAGGTACATAGGAGAGAGATTAACCACATAGCTACCGGTACAGCCCCGAGCCTCGATGGAGAACTACTCCCTCCTCATGGGAGCAGCAGCGGTGATGAAGATGGCGGTGGAGATGGCAGCGGTGTCGATGGAGAAGCCTTCCGGGGGCACTTCCCCGCTCCGGCAGGGTGCCGGAACAGAGACTCCTGTCCCCCAGATCTTGGCTTCGCGATGGCGGCGGCTCTGGAAGGTTTCGCGTACCGTGGCTTCCTCCGTAAGGGTTTTCGATGCAGGGGCTTTATATAGGCGAAGAGGCGGCGCAGGAGGGTCAACGAGGCGACGACACCATAGGGTGGCGCGGGCCCAGCCCTGGCCGCGCCACCATGTCATCTGGGGCCCACAGGGCCCCCCTCTGGCGGCTCTCGGGTGTTCTGGATGCTTCCGGGCAAAATAGGAACCTGGGCGTTGATTTCGTCCAATTCCGAGAATATTTCCTTACTAGGATTTCTGAAACCAAAAACAGCAGAAAACAGGAACTGGCACTCGGCATCTTGTTAATAGGTTAGTTCCAGAAAATGCACGAATATGACATAAAGTGTGCATAAAACATGTAGGTATCATCAATAAAGTAGCATGGAACATAAGAAATTATCGATACGTTGGAGACGTATCAGCATCCCCAAGCTTAGTTCTGCTCGTCCCGAGCAGGTAAAACGATAACAAAGATAATTTCTGAAGTGACATGCCATCATAATCTTGATCATACTATTTGTAAACATATGTAATGAATGCAGCGATCAAAACAATGGTAATGACATGAGTAAACAAGTGAATCATAAAGCAAAGACTTTTCATGAATAGTACTTCAAGACAAGCATCAATAAGTCTTGCATAAGAGTTAACTCATAAAGCAATAATTTAAAGTATAGACATTGAAGCAACACAATGGAAGATTAAGTTTCAGCGGTTGCTTTCAACTTGTAACATGTATATCTCATGGATAATTGTCAACATAGAGTAATATAACAAATGCAATATGCAAGTATGTAAGAATCAATGCACAGTTCACACAAGTGTTTGCTTCTTGAGGTGGAGAGAGATAGGTGAACTGACTCAACATAAAAGTAAAAGAATGGTCCTTCAAAGAGGAAAGCATCGATTGCTATATTTGTGCTAGAGCTTTTATTTTGAAAACATGAAACAATTTTGTCAACGGTAGTAATAAAGCATATGAGTTATGTAAATTATATCTTACAAGTTGCAAGCCTCATGCATAGTATACTAATAGTGTCCGCACCTCGTCCTACTTAGCTTGGACTACCGGATCTTTGCATGCCATGTTTCAACCAAGTGTCACAAAGGGGTACCTCCATGCCGCCTGTACAAAGGTCTAAGGAGAAAGCTCGCATTTTGGATTTCTCGCTTTTGATTATTCTCAACTTAGACATCCATACCGGGACAACATGGACAACAGATAATGGACTCCTCTTAAATGCATAAGCATGTAGCAATGATTATTATTCTCATATGAGATTGAGGATATATGTCCAAAACTGAAACTTCAACCATGATTCATGGCTTTAGTTAGCGGCCCAATGTTCTTCTCTAACAATTTTGCATGCTCCAACCACTAAAATGATAGATCCTTCAGACAAGACGGACATGCATAGCAACTCACATGATATTCAACAATAGTTGATGGCGTTCCCCAGAAGCATGGTTATCGCACAACAAGCAACTTAATAAAAGATAAAGTGCATAAGTACATATTCAATACTACGATAGTTTTTAAGGCTATTTTGTCCCATGAGCTATATATTGCAAAGGTGAATGATGGAATTTTAAAGGTAGCACTCAAGCAATTTACTTTGGAATGGCGGAGAAATACCATGTAGTAGGTAGATATGGTGGACACAAATGGCATAGTGGTTGGCTCAAGGATTTTGGATGCATGAGAAGTATTCCCTCTCGATACAAGGTTTAGGCTAGCAAGGTTATTTGAAGCAAACTCAAGGATGAACCGGTGCAGCAAAACTCACATAAAAGACATATTGTAAACATTATAAGACTCTACACCGTCTTCCTTGTTGTTCAAAACTCAATACTAGATATTATCTAGACCTTAGAGAGACCAAATATGCAAATCAAATTTTAGCAAGCTCTATGTATTTCTTCATTAATGGGTGCAAAGCATATGATGCAAGAGCTTAAACATGAGCACAACAATTGCCAAGTATCACATTATCCAAGACATTTTAGAATTACTACATGTAGCATTTTCCAATTCCAACCATATAACAATTTAACGAAGAGGAAACTTCGCCATGAATATTAAAAGCTAAGAACACATGTGTTCATACGAACCAGCGGAGCGTGTCTCTCTCCCACACAAGGATGAACTTATTCAGAGAACTAAGATAACAAAACAAAAATAAAAGCACACACAGACGCTCCAAGTAAAGTACATAAGATGTGACCGAATAAAAATATAGTTTCAAGAGAAGGAACCTGATACTTTGTCGATGAAGAAGGGGATGCCTTGGGCATCCCCAAGCTTAGACGCTTGAGTCTTCTTAGAATATGCAGGGGTGAACCACGGGGGCATCCCCAAGCTTAGAGCTTTCACTCCTCTTGATCATAGTATATCATACTCCTCTCTTGACCCTTGAAAACTTCCTTCACACCAAACTTCAAGCAAACTCATTAGAGGGTTAGTGCATAATCAAAAATTCACATGTTCAGAGGTGACACAATCATTCTTAACACTTCTGGACATTGCACAAAACTTCTGAAAGTTAATGGAACAAAGAAACTCATTCAACTTAACAAAAGCGGCAATGCGAAATAAAAGGCAGAATCTGTCAAAAACAGAACAGTCCGTAAAGACGAATTTTAAGATGGCACCAGACTTGCTCAAACGGAAAAACTCAAAACTAATGAAAGTTGCGTACATATCTGAGGATCACGCTCGTAAATTGGCAGATTTTTTCGAATTTTCTACAGAGAACTGTGCCCAGATTCGTGACAGACAGCAATGCTGTTTCTGCGCAGCGATCCCAAATATAACATCAACTTTGACATAGAAACTTTACTTGGCACAAAAACATGATAAGGAGAGGTTGCTACAGTAGTAAACAACTTCCAAGACACAAATATAAAACAAAGTACTGTAGTAAAAAAAACACATGGGTTATCTCCCAAGAAGTTCTTTCTTTATAGCCATTAAGATGGGCTCAGCAGTTTTAATGATGCACTCGCAAGAAATAGTAGTTGAAGCAAAAGAGAGCATCAAGAGGCAAATTCAAAACAAATTTAAGTCTAACATGCTTCCTATGCATAGGAATCTTGTAAATAAACAAGTTCATGAAGAGCAAAGTAACAAGCATAGGAAGATAAAACAAGTGTAGCTTCAAAAATTTCAGCACATAGAGAGGTGTTTTAGTAACATGAAAATTTTTACAACCATATTTTCCTCTCTCATAATAACTTTCAGTAGCATCATGAGCAAACTCAACAATATAACTATCACATAAAGCATTCTTATCATGAGTCTCATGCATAAAATTATTACTCCCCACATAGGCATAATCAATTTTATTAGTTGTAGTGGGAGCAAATTCAACAAAGTAGCTATCAAATATAGGAGGTATATTGTAATCATAATCAAATTTATCCTCCATAACAGGTGGTAACAAAAGACTACTATCATTATAATCATCATAAATAGGAGGCAAAGTATCATCAAAGTAAATTTTCTCCTCAATGCTTGGGGGACTAAAAATATCATGCTCATCAAAGCCAGCTTCCCCAAGCTTAGAATTTTCCATAGCATTAGCAACAATAGTGTTCAAAGCATTCATATTAATATGTTCCATGGGTTTTTTAATTTTCGCATCAAACCATCCATGTCTTAAATCAGGAAATAGAATAAAAAGGTCATTGTTGTCCATTATGCCTAACTAGTGTAAACAAGAAACCAAATGTCGCAATTGCAGAGTCTAAAGGAAATAGCTTCGAGCACACACACAATGGCGCCAGAAAAGTACTGTTACCTGGAACCGGAGTATGAGTGCCTTTTACCTTTCCTCCCCGGCAACGGCGCCAGAAAAGTGCTTGGCGCGTAGTTGACGAGGGAGGAAAAGTGCTTAGTTGCCGGGCTTGCCAATGTGTGAGTGCCGTTTACCTTCCCTCCCCGGCAACGGCGCCAGAAAAGTGCTTGATGTCTACGGGTGCTTCTATTCTTGTAGACAGTGTTGGGCCTCCAAGAGCAGAGGTTTGTAGAACAGCAACAAGTTTCCCTTAAGTGGATTACCCAAGGTTTATCGAACTCAGGGAGGAAGAGGTCAAAGATATCCCTCTCATGCAACCCTGCAACCACAAAGCAAGAAGTCTCTTGTGTCCCCAACACACCTAATAGGTGTACTAGTTCGGCGAAGAGATAGTGAAATACAAGTGGTATGAATGAATATGAGCAGTAGTATGGCGCCAGAAAAGTGCTTGCTGGCGTGCAGTTGATGGTAGTAATATTGCGGGAAGTAAACATGCAGTAGTAACAGTAAGTAACGCAGTAAAACAGTAACAAGCAGCGATAGCAGTATTTAGGAACAAGGCCTAGGGAATAGACTTTCACTAGTGGACACTCTCAACATTGATCACATAACAGAATAGATAAATGCATACTCTACACTTTTGTTGGATGATGAACACATTGCGTAGGATTACACGAACCCTCAATGCCGGAGTTAACAAGCTCCACAATTAATGTTCATATTTTAGTAACCTTTAGTGTAAGATAGATCAACAGACTAAACCAAGTACTAACATAGCATGCACACTGTCACCTTCATGCATATGTAGGAGGAATAGATCACATCAATATTATCATAGCAATAGTTAACTTCGCAATCTACAAGAGATCATGATCATAGCATAAACCAAGTACTAACACGGTGCACACACTGTCACCTTTACACACGTGCAGGAGGAATAGAACTACTTTAATAACTTTGCTAGAGTAGCACATAGATAGTAGTGATACAAAACTCATATGAATCTCAATCATGTAAAGCAGCTCATGAGATCATTGTATTGAGGTACATAGGAGAGAGATTAACCACATAGCTACCGGTACAGCCCCGAGCCTCGATGAAGAACTACTCCCTCCTCATGGGAGCAGCAGCGGTGATGAAGATGGCGGTGGAGATGGCAGCGGTGTCGATGGAGAAGCCTTCCGGGGGCACTTCCCCGCTCCGGCAGGGTGCCGGAACAGAGACTCCTGTCCCCCAGATCTTGGCTTCGCGATGGCGGCGGCTCTGGAAGGTTTCGCGTACCGTGGCTTCCTCGTAAGGGTTTTCGATGCAGGGGCTTTATATAGGCGAAGAGGCGGCGCAGGAGGGTCAACGAGGCGACGACACCATAGGGTGGCGCGGGCCCAGCCCTGGCCGCGCCACCATGTCATCTGGGGCCCACAGGGCCCCCCTCTGGCGGCTCTCGGGTGTTCTGGATGCTTCCGGGCAAAATAGGAACCTGGGCGTTGATTTCGTCCAATTCCGAGAATATTTCCTTACTAGGATTTCTGAAACCAAAAACAGCAGAAAACAGGAACTGGCACTTCGGCATCTTGTTAATAGGTTAGTTCCAGAAAATGCACGAATATGACATAAAGTGTGCATAAAACATGTAGGTATCATCAATAAAGTAGCATGGAACATAAGAAATTATCGATACGTTGGAGACGATGCAACACGAGGACTTCCCAGGAGGTCACCCATCCTAGTACTACTCTCGCCCAAGCACGCTTAACTTCGGAGTTCTGATGGGATCCGGTGCTTTAGTGCTGGTATGATCGCATCCGACATGTTATGCACTCATTTTCCTTTATGCTTGCCCCTCCCGCACCTTGTCTGCTCTATTTTGTACCATGCCCATCCCGCTTTTCCATCCCCACCACCGTTTCCCATCAGAAATAGCCGAGCACGAGTGCCCATAAAAAAATATCGTCGTAACTTCACTATGAATGTCGCCGCCAGACGCAAAAAAAAAGGGATGCAACACGAGGACTTCCCAGGAGGTCACCCATCCTAGTACTACTCTCGCCCAAGCACGCTTAACTTCGGAGTTCTGATGGGATCCGGTGCTTTAGTGCTGGTATGATCGCATCCGACATGTTATGCACTCATTTTCCTTTATGCTTGCCCCTCCCGCACCTTGTCTGCTCTATTTTGTACCATGCCCATCCCGCTTTTCCATCCCCACCACCGTTTCCCATCAGAAATAGCCGAGCACGAGTGCCCATAAAAAAATATCGTCGTAACTTCACTATGAATGTCGCCGCCAGATGCAAAAAAAAGGGATGCAACACGAGGACTTCCCAGGAGGTCACCCATCCTAGTACTACTCTCGCCCAAGCACGCTTAACTTCGGAGTTCTGATGGGATCCGGTGCTTTAGTGCTGGTATGATCGCATCCGACATGTTATGCACTCATTTTCCTTTATGCTTGCCCCTCCCGCACCTTGTCTGCTCTATTTTGTACCATGCCCATCCCGCTTTTCCATCCCCACCACCGTTTCCCATCAGAAATAGCCGAGCACGAGTGCCCATAAAAAAATATCGTCGTAACTTCACTATGAATGTCGCCGCCAGACGCAAAAAAAAGGGATGCAACACGAGGACTTCCCAGGAGGTCACCCATCCTAGTACTACTCTCGCCCAAGCACGCTTAACTTCGGAGTTCTGATGGGATCCGGTGCTTTAGTGCTGGTATGATCGCATCCGACATGTTATGCACTCATTTTCCTTTATGCTTGCCCCTCCCGCACCTTGTCTGCTCTATTTTGTACCATGCCCATCCCGCTTTTCCATCCCCACCACCGTTTCCCATCAGAAATAGCCGAGCACGAGTGCCCATAAAAAAATATCGTCGTAACTTCACTATGAATGTCGCCGCCAGATGCAAAAAAAAGGGATGCAACACGAGGACTTCCCAGGAGGTCACCCATCCTAGTACTACTCTCGCCCAAGCACGCTTAACTTCGGAGTTCTGATGGGATCCGGTGCTTTAGTGCTGGTATGATCGCATCCGACATGTTATGCACTCATTTTCCTTTATGCTTGCCCCTCCCGCACCTTGTCTGCTCTATTTTGTACCATGCCCATCCCGCTTTTCCATCCCCACCACCGTTTCCCATCAGAAATAGCCGAGCACGAGTGCCCATAAAAAAATATCGTCGTAACTTCACTATGAATGTCGCCGCCAGACGCAAAAAAAAGGGATGCAACACGAGGACTTCCCAGGAGGTCACCCATCCTAGTACTACTCTCGCCCAAGCACGCTTAACTTCGGAGTTCTGATGGGATCCGGTGCTTTAGTGCTGGTATGATCGCATCCGACATGTTATGCACTCATTTTCCTTTATGCTTGCCCCTCCCGCACCTTGTCTGCTCTATTTTGTACCATGCCCATCCCGCTTTTCCATCCCCACCACCGTTTCCCATCAGAAATAGCCGAGCACGAGTGCCCATAAAAAAATATCGTCGTAACTTCACTATGAATGTCGCCGCCAGACGCAAAAAAAAGGGATGCAACACGAGGACTTCCCAGGAGGTCACCCATCCTAGTACTACTCTCGCCCAAGCACGCTTAACTTCGGAGTTCTGATGGGATCCGGTGCTTTAGTGCTGGTATGATCGCATCCGACATGTTATGCACTCATTTTCCTTTATGCTTGCCCCTCCCGCACCTTGTCTGCTCTATTTTGTACCATGCCCATCCCGCTTTTCCATCCCCACCACCGTTTCCCATCAGAAATAGCCGAGCACGAGTGCCCATAAAAAAATATCGTCGTAACTTCACTATGAATGTCGCCGCCAGATGCAAAAAAAAGGGATGCAACACGAGGACTTCCCAGGAGGTCACCCATCCTAGTACTACTCTCGCCCAAGCACGCTTAACTTCGGAGTTCTGATGGGATCCGGTGCTTTAGTGCTGGTATGATCGCATCCGACATGTTATGCACTCATTTTCCTTTATGCTTGCCCCTCCCGCACCTTGTCTGCTCTATTTTGTACCATGCCCATCCCGCTTTTCCATCCCCACCACCGTTTCCCATCAGAAATAGCCGAGCACGAGTGCCCATAAAAAAATATCGTCGTAACTTCACTATGAATGTCGCCGCCAGACGCAAAAAAAAGGGATGCAACACGAGGACTTCCCAGGAGGTCACCCATCCTAGTACTACTCTCGCCCAAGCACGCTTAACTTCGGAGTTCTGATGGGATCCGGTGCTTTAGTGCTGGTATGATCGCATCCGACATGTTATGCACTCATTTTCCTTTATGCTTGCCCCTCCCGCACCTTGTCTGCTCTATTTTGTACCATGCCCATCCCGCTTTTCCATCCCCACCACCGTTTCCCATCAGAAATAGCCGAGCACGAGTGCCCATAAAAAAATATCGTCGTAACTTCACTATGAATGTCGCCGCCAGATGCAAAAAAAAGGGATGCAACACGAGGACTTCCCAGGAGGTCACCCATCCTAGTACTACTCTCGCCCAAGCACGCTTAACTTCGGAGTTCTGATGGGATCCGGTGCTTTAGTGCTGGTATGATCGCATCCGACATGTTATGCACTCATTTTCCTTTATGCTTGCCCCTCCCGCACCTTGTCTGCTCTATTTTGTACCATGCCCATCCCGCTTTTCCATCCCCACCACCGTTTCCCATCAGAAATAGCCGAGCACGAGTGCCCATAAAAAAATATCGTCGTAACTTCACTATGAATGTCGCCGCCAGATGCAAAAAAAAGGGATGCAACACGAGGACTTCCCAGGAGGTCACCCATCCTAGTACTACTCTCGCCCAAGCACGCTTAACTTCGGAGTTCTGATGGGATCCGGTGCTTTAGTGCTGGTATGATCGCATCCGACATGTTATGCACTCATTTTCCTTTATGCTTGCCCCTCCCGCACCTTGTCTGCTCTATTTTGTACCATGCCCATCCCGCTTTTCCATCCCCACCACCGTTTCCCATCAGAAATAGCCGAGCACGAGTGCCCATAAAAAAATATCGTCGTAACTTCACTATGAATGTCGCCGCCAGACGCAAAAAAAAGGGATGCAACACGAGGACTTCCCAGGAGGTCACCCATCCTAGTACTACTCTCGCCCAAGCACGCTTAACTTCGGAGTTCTGATGGGATCCGGTGCTTTAGTGCTGGTATGATCGCATCCGACATGTTATGCACTCATTTTCCTTTATGCTTGCCCCTCCCGCACCTTGTCTGCTCTATTTTGTACCATGCCCATCCCGCTTTTCCATCCCCACCACCGTTTCCCATCAGAAATAGCCGAGCACGAGTGCCCATAAAAAAATATCGTCGTAACTTCACTATGAATGTCGCCGCCAGACGCAAAAAAAAGGGATGCAACACGAGGACTTCCCAGGAGGTCACCCATCCTAGTACTACTCTCGCCCAAGCACGCTTAACTTCGGAGTTCTGATGGGATCCGGTGCTTTAGTGCTGGTATGATCGCATCCGACATGTTATGCACTCATTTTCCTTTATGCTTGCCCCTCCCGCACCTTGTCTGCTCTATTTTGTACCATGCCCATCCCGCTTTTCCATCCCCACCACCGTTTCCCATCAGAAATAGCCGAGCACGAGTGCCCATAAAAAAATATCGTCGTAACTTCACTATGAATGTCGCCGCCAGATGCAAAAAAAAGGGATGCAACACGAGGACTTCCCAGGAGGTCACCCATCCTAGTACTACTCTCGCCCAAGCACGCTTAACTTCGGAGTTCTGATGGGATCCGGTGCTTTAGTGCTGGTATGATCGCATCCGACATGTTATGCACTCATTTTCCTTTATGCTTGCCCCTCCCGCACCTTGTCTGCTCTATTTTGTACCATGCCCATCCCGCTTTTCCATCCCCACCACCGTTTCCCATCAGAAATAGCCGAGCACGAGTGCCCATAAAAAAATATCGTCGTAACTTCACTATGAATGTCGCCGCCAGACGCAAAAAAAAAGGGATGCAACACGAGGACTTCCCAGGAGGTCACCCATCCTAGTACTACTCTCGCCCAAGCACGCTTAACTTCGGAGTTCTGATGGGATCCGGTGCTTTAGTGCTGGTATGATCGCATCCGACATGTTATGCACTCATTTTCCTTTATGCTTGCCCCTCCCGCACCTTGTCTGCTCTATTTTGTACCATGCCCATCCCGCTTTTCCATCCCCACCACCGTTTCCCATCAGAAATAGCCGAGCACGAGTGCCCATAAAAAAATATCGTCGTAACTTCACTATGAATGTCGCCGCCAGATGCAAAAAAAAGGGATGCAACACGAGGACTTCCCAGGAGGTCACCCATCCTAGTACTACTCTCGCCCAAGCACGCTTAACTTCGGAGTTCTGATGGGATCCGGTGCTTTAGTGCTGGTATGATCGCATCCGACATGTTATGCACTCATTTTCCTTTATGCTTGCCCCTCCCGCACCTTGTCTGCTCTATTTTGTACCATGCCCATCCCGCTTTTCCATCCCCACCACCGTTTCCCATCAGAAATAGCCGAGCACGAGTGCCCATAAAAAAATATCGTCGTAACTTCACTATGAATGTCGCCGCCAGACGCAAAAAAAAGGGATGCAACACGAGGACTTCCCAGGAGGTCACCACCACCGTTTCCCATCAGAAATAGCCGAGCACGAGTGCCCATAAAAAAATATCGTCGTAACTTCACTATGAATGTCGCCGCCAGACGCAAAAAAAAGGGATGCAACACGAGGACTTCCCAGGAGGTCACCCATCCTAGTACTACTCTCGCCCAAGCACGCTTAACTTCGGAGTTCTGATGGGATCCGGTGCTTTAGTGCTGGTATGATCGCATCCGACATGTTATGCACTCATTTTCCTTTATGCTTGCCCCTCCCGCACCTTGTCTGCTCTATTTTGTACCATGCCCATCCCGCTTTTCCATCCCCACCACCGTTTCCCATCAGAAATAGCCGAGCACGAGTGCCCATAAAAAAATATCGTCGTAACTTCACTATGAATGTCGCCGCCAGACGCAAAAAAAAGGGATGCAACACGAGGACTTCCCAGGAGGTCACCCATCCTAGTACTACTCTCGCCCAAGCACGCTTAACTTCGGAGTTCTGATGGGATCCGGTGCTTTAGTGCTGGTATGATCGCATCCGACATGTTATGCACTCATTTTCCTTTATGCTTGCCCCTCCCGCACCTTGTCTGCTCTATTTTGTACCATGCCCATCCCGCTTTTCCATCCCCACCACCGTTTCCCATCAGAAATAGCCGAGCACGAGTGCCCATAAAAAAATATCGTCGTAACTTCACTATGAATGTCGCCGCCAGATGCAAAAAAAAGGGATGCAACACGAGGACTTCCCAGGAGGTCACCCATCCTAGTACTACTCTCGCCCAAGCACGCTTAACTTCGGAGTTCTGATGGGATCCGGTGCTTTAGTGCTGGTATGATCGCATCCGACATGTTATGCACTCATTTTCCTTTATGCTTGCCCCTCCCGCACCTTGTCTGCTCTATTTTGTACCATGCCCATCCCGCTTTTCCATCCCCACCACCGTTTCCCATCAGAAATAGCCGAGCACGAGTGCCCATAAAAAAATATCGTCGTAACTTCACTATGAATGTCGCCGCCAGACGCAAAAAAAAGGGATGCAACACGAGGACTTCCCAGGAGGTCACCCATCCTAGTACTACTCTCGCCCAAGCACGCTTAACTTCGGAGTTCTGATGGGATCCGGTGCTTTAGTGCTGGTATGATCGCATCCGACATGTTATGCACTCATTTTCCTTTATGCTTGCCCCTCCCGCACCTTGTCTGCTCTATTTTGTACCATGCCCATCCCGCTTTTCCATCCCCACCACCGTTTCCCATCAGAAATAGCCGAGCACGAGTGCCCATAAAAAAATATCGTCGTAACTTCACTATGAATGTCGCCGCCAGATGCAAAAAAAAGGGATGCAACACGAGGACTTCCCAGGAGGTCACCCATCCTAGTACTACTCTCGCCCAAGCACGCTTAACTTCGGAGTTCTGATGGGATCCGGTGCTTTAGTGCTGGTATGATCGCATCCGACATGTTATGCACTCATTTTCCTTTATGCTTGCCCCTCCCGCACCTTGTCTGCTCTATTTTGTACCATGCCCATCCCGCTTTTCCATCCCCACCACCGTTTCCCATCAGAAATAGCCGAGCACGAGTGCCCATAAAAAAATATCGTCGTAACTTCACTATGAATGTCGCCGCCAGACGCAAAAAAAAGGGATGCAACACGAGGACTTCCCAGGAGGTCACCCATCCTAGTACTACTCTCGCCCAAGCACGCTTAACTTCGGAGTTCTGATGGGATCCGGTGCTTTAGTGCTGGTATGATCGCATCCGACATGTTATGCACTCATTTTCCTTTATGCTTGCCCCTCCCGCACCTTGTCTGCTCTATTTTGTACCATGCCCATCCCGCTTTTCCATCCCCACCACCGTTTCCCATCAGAAATAGCCGAGCACGAGTGCCCATAAAAAAATATCGTCGTAACTTCACTATGAATGTCGCCGCCAGATGCAAAAAAAAGGGATGCAACACGAGGACTTCCCAGGAGGTCACCCATCCTAGTACTACTCTCGCCCAAGCACGCTTAACTTCGGAGTTCTGATGGGATCCGGTGCTTTAGTGCTGGTATGATCGCATCCGACATGTTATGCACTCATTTTCCTTTATGCTTGCCCCTCCCGCACCTTGTCTGCTCTATTTTGTACCATGCCCATCCCGCTTTTCCATCCCCACCACCGTTTCCCATCAGAAATAGCCGAGCACGAGTGCCCATAAAAAAATATCGTCGTAACTTCACTATGAATGTCGCCGCCAGACGCAAAAAAAAGGGATGCAACACGAGGACTTCCCCATCCCCACCACCGTTTCCCATCAGAAATAGCCGAGCACGAGTGCCCATAAAAAAATATCGTCGTAACTTCACTATGAATGTCGCCGCCAGACGCAAAAAAAAGGGATGCAACACGAGGACTTCCCAGGAGGTCACCCATCCTAGTACTACTCTCGCCCAAGCACGCTTAACTTCGGAGTTCTGATGGGATCCGGTGCTTTAGTGCTGGTATGATCGCATCCGACATGTTATGCACTCATTTTCCTTTATGCTTGCCCCTCCCGCACCTTGTCTGCTCTATTTTGTACCATGCCCATCCCGCTTTTCCATCCCCACCACCGTTTCCCATCAGAAATAGCCGAGCACGAGTGCCCATAAAAAAATATCGTCGTAACTTCACTATGAATGTCGCCGCCAGACGCAAAAAAAAGGGATGCAACACGAGGACTTCCCAGGAGGTCACCCATCCTAGTACTACTCTCGCCCAAGCACGCTTAACTTCGGAGTTCTGATGGGATCCGGTGCTTTAGTGCTGGTATGATCGCATCCGACATGTTATGCACTCATTTTCCTTTATGCTTGCCCCTCCCGCACCTTGTCTGCTCTATTTTGTACCATGCCCATCCCGCTTTTCCATCCCCACCACCGTTTCCCATCAGAAATAGCCGAGCACGAGTGCCCATAAAAAAATATCGTCGTAACTTCACTATGAATGTCGCCGCCAGATGCAAAAAAAAGGGATGCAACACGAGGACTTCCCAGGAGGTCACCCATCCTAGTACTACTCTCGCCCAAGCACGCTTAACTTCGGAGTTCTGATGGGATCCGGTGCTTTAGTGCTGGTATGATCGCATCCGACATGTTATGCACTCATTTTCCTTTATGCTTGCCCCTCCCGCACCTTGTCTGCTCTATTTTGTACCATGCCCATCCCGCTTTTCCATCCCCACCACCGTTTCCCATCAGAAATAGCCGAGCACGAGTGCCCATAAAAAAATATCGTCGTAACTTCACTATGAATGTCGCCGCCAGACGCAAAAAAAAGGGATGCAACACGAGGACTTCCCAGGAGGTCACCCATCCTAGTACTACTCTCGCCCAAGCACGCTTAACTTCGGAGTTCTGATGGGATCCGGTGCTTTAGTGCTGGTATGATCGCATCCGACATGTTATGCACTCATTTTCCTTTATGCTTGCCCCTCCCGCACCTTGTCTGCTCTATTTTGTACCATGCCCATCCCGCTTTTCCATCCCCACCACCGTTTCCCATCAGAAATAGCCGAGCACGAGTGCCCATAAAAAAATATCGTCGTAACTTCACTATGAATGTCGCCGCCAGACGCAAAAAAAAGGGATGCAACACGAGGACTTCCCAGGAGGTCACCCATCCTAGTACTACTCTCGCCCAAGCACGCTTAACTTCGGAGTTCTGATGGGATCCGGTGCTTTAGTGCTGGTATGATCGCATCCGACATGTTATGCACTCATTTTCCTTTATGCTTGCCCCTCCCGCACCTTGTCTGCTCTATTTTGTACCATGCCCATCCCGCTTTTCCATCCCCACCACCGTTTCCCATCAGAAATAGCCGAGCACGAGTGCCCATAAAAAAATATCGTCGTAACTTCACTATGAATGTCGCCGCCAGACGCAAAAAAAAGGGATGCAACACGAGGACTTCCCAGGAGGTCACCCATCCTAGTACTACTCTCGCCCAAGCACGCTTAACTTCGGAGTTCTGATGGGATCCGGTGCTTTAGTGCTGGTATGATCGCATCCGACATGTTATGCACTCATTTTCCTTTATGCTTGCCCCTCCCGCACCTTGTCTGCTCTATTTTGTACCATGCCCATCCCGCTTTTCCATCCCCACCACCGTTTCCCATCAGAAATAGCCGAGCACGAGTGCCCATAAAAAAATATCGTCGTAACTTCACTATGAATGTCGCCGCCAGACGCAAAAAAAAGGGATGCAACACGAGGACTTCCCAGGAGGTCACCCATCCTAGTACTACTCTCGCCCAAGCACGCTTAACTTCGGAGTTCTGATGGGATCCGGTGCTTTAGTGCTGGTATGATCGCATCCGACATGTTATGCACTCATTTTCCTTTATGCTTGCCCCTCCCGCACCTTGTCTGCTCTATTTTGTACCATGCCCATCCCGCTTTTCCATCCCCACCACCGTTTCCCATCAGAAATAGCCGAGCACGAGTGCCCATAAAAAAATATCGTCGTAACTTCACTATGAATGTCGCCGCCAGACGCAAAAAAAAAGGGATGCAACACGAGGACTTCCCAGGAGGTCACCCATCCTAGTACTACTCTCGCCCAAGCACGCTTAACTTCGGAGTTCTGATGGGATCCGGTGCTTTAGTGCTGGTATGATCGCATCCGACATGTTATGCACTCATTTTCCTTTATGCTTGCCCCTCCCGCACCTTGTCTGCTCTATTTTGTACCATGCCCATCCCGCTTTTCCATCCCCACCACCGTTTCCCATCAGAAATAGCCGAGCACGAGTGCCCATAAAAAAATATCGTCGTAACTTCACTATGAATGTCGCCGCCAGACGCAAAAAAAAAGGGATGCAACACGAGGACTTCCCAGGAGGTCACCCATCCTAGTACTACTCTCGCCCAAGCACGCTTAACTTCGGAGTTCTGATGGGATCCGGTGCTTTAGTGCTGGTATGATCGCATCCGACATGTTATGCACTCATTTTCCTTTATGCTTGCCCCTCCCGCACCTTGTCTGCTCTATTTTGTACCATGCCCATCCCGCTTTTCCATCCCCACCACCGTTTCCCATCAGAAATAGCCGAGCACGAGTGCCCATAAAAAAATATCGTCGTAACTTCACTATGAATGTCGCCGCCAGACGCAAAAAAAAGGGATGCAACACGAGGACTTCCCAGGAGGTCACCCATCCTAGTACTACTCTCGCC
Source organism: Lolium multiflorum (assembly GCA_030979885.1). Classification (NCBI taxonomy): domain Eukaryota; kingdom Viridiplantae; phylum Streptophyta; class Magnoliopsida; order Poales; family Poaceae; genus Lolium; species Lolium multiflorum. The sequence goes on along the minus strand of JAUUTY010000862.1, from coordinate 31,389 downwards.
CAAGCACGCTTAACTTCGGAGTTCTGATGGGATCCGGTGCTTTAGTGCTGGTATGATCGCATCCGACATGTTATGCACTCATTTTCCTTTATGCTTGCCCCTCCCGCACCTTGTCTGCTCTATTTTGTACCATGCCCATCCCGCTTTTCCATCCCCACCACCGTTTCCCATCAGAAATAGCCGAGCACGAGTGCCCATAAAAAAATATCGTCGTAACTTCACTATGAATGTCGCCGCCAGACGCAAAAAAAAGGGATGCAACACGAGGACTTCCCAGGAGGTCACCCATCCTAGTACTACTCTCGCCCAAGCACGCTTAACTTCGGAGTTCTGATGGGATCCGGTGCTTTAGTGCTGGTATGATCGCATCCGACATGTTATGCACTCATTTTCCTTTATGCTTGCCCCTCCCGCACCTTGTCTGCTCTATTTTGTACCATGCCCATCCCGCTTTTCCATCCCCACCACCGTTTCCCATCAGAAATAGCCGAGCACGAGTGCCCATAAAAAAATATCGTCGTAACTTCACTATGAATGTCGCCGCCAGATGCAAAAAAAAGGGATGCAACACGAGGACTTCCCAGGAGGTCACCCATCCTAGTACTACTCTCGCCCAAGCACGCTTAACTTCGGAGTTCTGATGGGATCCGGTGCTTTAGTGCTGGTATGATCGCATCCGACATGTTATGCACTCATTTTCCTTTATGCTTGCCCCTCCCGCACCTTGTCTGCTCTATTTTGTACCATGCCCATCCCGCTTTTCCATCCCCACCACCGTTTCCCATCAGAAATAGCCGAGCACGAGTGCCCATAAAAAAATATCGTCGTAACTTCACTATGAATGTCGCCGCCAGACGCAAAAAAAAGGGATGCAACACGAGGACTTCCCAGGAGGTCACCCATCCTAGTACTACTCTCGCCCAAGCACGCTTAACTTCGGAGTTCTGATGGGATCCGGTGCTTTAGTGCTGGTATGATCGCATCCGACATGTTATGCACTCATTTTCCTTTATGCTTGCCCCTCCCGCACCTTGTCTGCTCTATTTTGTACCATGCCCATCCCGCTTTTCCATCCCCACCACCGTTTCCCATCAGAAATAGCCGAGCACGAGTGCCCATAAAAAAATATCGTCGTAACTTCACTATGAATGTCGCCGCCAGACGCAAAAAAAAGGGATGCAACACGAGGACTTCCCAGGAGGTCACCCATCCTAGTACTACTCTCGCCCAAGCACGCTTAACTTCGGAGTTCTGATGGGATCCGGTGCTTTAGTGCTGGTATGATCGCATCCGACATGTTATGCACTCATTTTCCTTTATGCTTGCCCCTCCCGCACCTTGTCTGCTCTATTTTGTACCATGCCCATCCCGCTTTTCCATCCCCACCACCGTTTCCCATCAGAAATAGCCGAGCACGAGTGCCCATAAAAAAATATCGTCGTAACTTCACTATGAATGTCGCCGCCAGACGCAAAAAAAAGGGATGCAACACGAGGACTTCCCAGGAGGTCACCCATCCTAGTACTACTCTCGCCCAAGCACGCTTAACTTCGGAGTTCTGATGGGATCCGGTGCTTTAGTGCTGGTATGATCGCATCCGACATGTTATGCACTCATTTTCCTTTATGCTTGCCCCTCCCGCACCTTGTCTGCTCTATTTTGTACCATGCCCATCCCGCTTTTCCATCCCCACCACCGTTTCCCATCAGAAATAGCCGAGCACGAGTGCCCATAAAAAAATATCGTCGTAACTTCACTATGAATGTCGCCGCCAGACGCAAAAAAAAGGGATGCAACACGAGGACTTCCCAGGAGGTCACCCATCCTAGTACTACTCTCGCCCAAGCACGCTTAACTTCGGAGTTCTGATGGGATCCGGTGCTTTAGTGCTGGTATGATCGCATCCGACATGTTATGCACTCATTTTCCTTTATGCTTGCCCCTCCCGCACCTTGTCTGCTCTATTTTGTACCATGCCCATCCCGCTTTTCCATCCCCACCACCGTTTCCCATCAGAAATAGCCGAGCACGAGTGCCCATAAAAAAATATCGTCGTAACTTCACTATGAATGTCGCCGCCAGACGCAAAAAAAAGGGATGCAACACGAGGACTTCCCAGGAGGTCACCCATCCTAGTACTACTCTCGCCCAAGCACGCTTAACTTCGGAGTTCTGATGGGATCCGGTGCTTTAGTGCTGGTATGATCGCATCCGACATGTTATGCACTCATTTTCCTTTATGCTTGCCCCTCCCGCACCTTGTCTGCTCTATTTTGTACCATGCCCATCCCGCTTTTCCATCCCCACCACCGTTTCCCATCAGAAATAGCCGAGCACGAGTGCCCATAAAAAAATATCGTCGTAACTTCACTATGAATGTCGCCGCCAGACGCAAAAAAAAGGGATGCAACACGAGGACTTCCCAGGAGGTCACCCATCCTAGTACTACTCTCGCCCAAGCACGCTTAACTTCGGAGTTCTGATGGGATCCGGTGCTTTAGTGCTGGTATGATCGCATCCGACATGTTATGCACTCATTTTCCTTTATGCTTGCCCCTCCCGCACCTTGTCTGCTCTATTTTGTACCATGCCCATCCCGCTTTTCCATCCCCACCACCGTTTCCCATCAGAAATAGCCGAGCACGAGTGCCCATAAAAAAATATCGTCGTAACTTCACTATGAATGTCGCCGCCAGACGCAAAAAAAAGGGATGCAACACGAGGACTTCCCAGGAGGTCACCCATCCTAGTACTACTCTCGCCCAAGCACGCTTAACTTCGGAGTTCTGATGGGATCCGGTGCTTTAGTGCTGGTATGATCGCATCCGACATGTTATGCACTCATTTTCCTTTATGCTTGCCCCTCCCGCACCTTGTCTGCTCTATTTTGTACCATGCCCATCCCGCTTTTCCATCCCCACCACCGTTTCCCATCAGAAATAGCCGAGCACGAGTGCCCATAAAAAAATATCGTCGTAACTTCACTATGAATGTCGCCGCCAGACGCAAAAAAAAGGGATGCAACACGAGGACTTCCCAGGAGGTCACCCATCCTAGTACTACTCTCGCCCAAGCACGCTTAACTTCGGAGTTCTGATGGGATCCGGTGCTTTAGTGCTGGTATGATCGCATCCGACATGTTATGCACTCATTTTCCTTTATGCTTGCCCCTCCCGCACCTTGTCTGCTCTATTTTGTACCATGCCCATCCCGCTTTTCCATCCCCACCACCGTTTCCCATCAGAAATAGCCGAGCACGAGTGCCCATAAAAAAATATCGTCGTAACTTCACTATGAATGTCGCCGCCAGACGCAAAAAAAAGGGATGCAACACGAGGACTTCCCAGGAGGTCACCCATCCTAGTACTACTCTCGCCCAAGCACGCTTAACTTCGGAGTTCTGATGGGATCCGGTGCTTTAGTGCTGGTATGATCGCATCCGACATGTTATGCACTCATTTTCCTTTATGCTTGCCCCTCCCGCACCTTGTCTGCTCTATTTTGTACCATGCCCATCCCGCTTTTCCATCCCCACCACCGTTTCCCATCAGAAATAGCCGAGCACGAGTGCCCATAAAAAAATATCGTCGTAACTTCACTATGAATGTCGCCGCCAGATGCAAAAAAAAGGGATGCAACACGAGGACTTCCCAGGAGGTCACCCATCCTAGTACTACTCTCGCCCAAGCACGCTTAACTTCGGAGTTCTGATGGGATCCGGTGCTTTAGTGCTGGTATGATCGCATCCGACATGTTATGCACTCATTTTCCTTTATGCTTGCCCCTCCCGCACCTTGTCTGCTCTATTTTGTACCATGCCCATCCCGCTTTTCCATCCCCACCACCGTTTCCCATCAGAAATAGCCGAGCACGAGTGCCCATAAAAAAATATCGTCGTAACTTCACTATGAATGTCGCCGCCAGACGCAAAAAAAAGGGATGCAACACGAGGACTTCCCAGGAGGTCACCCATCCTAGTACTACTCTCGCCCAAGCACGCTTAACTTCGGAGTTCTGATGGGATCCGGTGCTTTAGTGCTGGTATGATCGCATCCGACATGTTATGCACTCATTTTCCTTTATGCTTGCCCCTCCCGCACCTTGTCTGCTCTATTTTGTACCATGCCCATCCCGCTTTTCCATCCCCACCACCGTTTCCCATCAGAAATAGCCGAGCACGAGTGCCCATAAAAAAATATCGTCGTAACTTCACTATGAATGTCGCCGCCAGATGCAAAAAAAAGGGATGCAACACGAGGACTTCCCAGGAGGTCACCCATCCTAGTACTACTCTCGCCCAAGCACGCTTAACTTCGGAGTTCTGATGGGATCCGGTGCTTTAGTGCTGGTATGATCGCATCCGACATGTTATGCACTCATTTTCCTTTATGCTTGCCCCTCCCGCACCTTGTCTGCTCTATTTTGTACCATGCCCATCCCGCTTTTCCATCCCCACCACCGTTTCCCATCAGAAATAGCCGAGCACGAGTGCCCATAAAAAAATATCGTCGTAACTTCACTATGAATGTCGCCGCCAGATGCAAAAAAAAGGGATGCAACACGAGGACTTCCCAGGAGGTCACCCATCCTAGTACTACTCTCGCCCAAGCACGCTTAACTTCGGAGTTCTGATGGGATCCGGTGCTTTAGTGCTGGTATGATCGCATCCGACATGTTATGCACTCATTTTCCTTTATGCTTGCCCCTCCCGCACCTTGTCTGCTCTATTTTGTACCATGCCCATCCCGCTTTTCCATCCCCACCACCGTTTCCCATCAGAAATAGCCGAGCACGAGTGCCCATAAAAAAATATCGTCGTAACTTCACTATGAATGTCGCCGCCAGACGCAAAAAAAAGGGATGCAACACGAGGACTTCCCAGGAGGTCACCCATCCTAGTACTACTCTCGCCCAAGCACGCTTAACTTCGGAGTTCTGATGGGATCCGGTGCTTTAGTGCTGGTATGATCGCATCCGACATGTTATGCACTCATTTTCCTTTATGCTTGCCCCTCCCGCACCTTGTCTGCTCTATTTTGTACCATGCCCATCCCGCTTTTCCATCCCCACCACCGTTTCCCATCAGAAATAGCCGAGCACGAGTGCCCATAAAAAAATATCGTCGTAACTTCACTATGAATGTCGCCGCCAGATGCAAAAAAAAGGGATGCAACACGAGGACTTCCCAGGAGGTCACCCATCCTAGTACTACTCTCGCCCAAGCACGCTTAACTTCGGAGTTCTGATGGGATCCGGTGCTTTAGTGCTGGTATGATCGCATCCGACATGTTATGCACTCATTTTCCTTTATGCTTGCCCCTCCCGCACCTTGTCTGCTCTATTTTGTACCATGCCCATCCCGCTTTTCCATCCCCACCACCGTTTCCCATCAGAAATAGCCGAGCACGAGTGCCCATAAAAAAATATCGTCGTAACTTCACTATGAATGTCGCCGCCAGATGCAAAAAAAAGGGATGCAACACGAGGACTTCCCAGGAGGTCACCCATCCTAGTACTACTCTCGCCCAAGCACGCTTAACTTCGGAGTTCTGATGGGATCCGGTGCTTTAGTGCTGGTATGATCGCATCCGACATGTTATGCACTCATTTTCCTTTATGCTTGCCCCTCCCGCACCTTGTCTGCTCTATTTTGTACCATGCCCATCCCGCTTTTCCATCCCCACCACCGTTTCCCATCAGAAATAGCCGAGCACGAGTGCCCATAAAAAAATATCGTCGTAACTTCACTATGAATGTCGCCGCCAGACGCAAAAAAAAGGGATGCAACACGAGGACTTCCCAGGAGGTCACCCATCCTAGTACTACTCTCGCCCAAGCACGCTTAACTTCGGAGTTCTGATGGGATCCGGTGCTTTAGTGCTGGTATGATCGCATCCGACATGTTATGCACTCATTTTCCTTTATGCTTGCCCCTCCCGCACCTTGTCTGCTCTATTTTGTACCATGCCCATCCCGCTTTTCCATCCCCACCACCGTTTCCCATCAGAAATAGCCGAGCACGAGTGCCCATAAAAAAATATCGTCGTAACTTCACTATGAATGTCGCCGCCAGACGCAAAAAAAAGGGATGCAACACGAGGACTTCCCAGGAGGTCACCCATCCTAGTACTACTCTCGCCCAAGCACGCTTAACTTCGGAGTTCTGATGGGATCCGGTGCTTTAGTGCTGGTATGATCGCATCCGACATGTTATGCACTCATTTTCCTTTATGCTTGCCCCTCCCGCACCTTGTCTGCTCTATTTTGTACCATGCCCATCCCGCTTTTCCATCCCCACCACCGTTTCCCATCAGAAATAGCCGAGCACGAGTGCCCATAAAAAAATATCGTCGTAACTTCACTATGAATGTCGCCGCCAGACGCAAAAAAAAGGGATGCAACACGAGGACTTCCCAGGAGGTCACCCATCCTAGTACTACTCTCGCCCAAGCACGCTTAACTTCGGAGTTCTGATGGGATCCGGTGCTTTAGTGCTGGTATGATCGCATCCGACATGTTATGCACTCATTTTCCTTTATGCTTGCCCCTCCCGCACCTTGTCTGCTCTATTTTGTACCATGCCCATCCCGCTTTTCCATCCCCACCACCGTTTCCCATCAGAAATAGCCGAGCACGAGTGCCCATAAAAAAATATCGTCGTAACTTCACTATGAATGTCGCCGCCAGACGCAAAAAAAAAGGGATGCAACACGAGGACTTCCCAGGAGGTCACCCATCCTAGTACTACTCTCGCCCAAGCACGCTTAACTTCGGAGTTCTGATGGGATCCGGTGCTTTAGTGCTGGTATGATCGCATCCGACATGTTATGCACTCATTTTCCTTTATGCTTGCCCCTCCCGCACCTTGTCTGCTCTATTTTGTACCATGCCCATCCCGCTTTTCCATCCCCACCACCGTTTCCCATCAGAAATAGCCGAGCACGAGTGCCCATAAAAAAATATCGTCGTAACTTCACTATGAATGTCGCCGCCAGACGCAAAAAAAAGGGATGCAACACGAGGACTTCCCAGGAGGTCACCCATCCTAGTACTACTCTCGCCCAAGCACGCTTAACTTCGGAGTTCTGATGGGATCCGGTGCTTTAGTGCTGGTATGATCGCATCCGACATGTTATGCACTCATTTTCCTTTATGCTTGCCCCTCCCGCACCTTGTCTGCTCTATTTTGTACCATGCCCATCCCGCTTTTCCATCCCCACCACCGTTTCCCATCAGAAATAGCCGAGCACGAGTGCCCATAAAAAAATATCGTCGTAACTTCACTATGAATGTCGCCGCCAGACGCAAAAAAAAGGGATGCAACACGAGGACTTCCCAGGAGGTCACCCATCCTAGTACTACTCTCGCCCAAGCACGCTTAACTTCGGAGTTCTGATGGGATCCGGTGCTTTAGTGCTGGTATGATCGCATCCGACATGTTATGCACTCATTTTCCTTTATGCTTGCCCCTCCCGCACCTTGTCTGCTCTATTTTGTACCATGCCCATCCCGCTTTTCCATCCCCACCACCGTTTCCCATCAGAAATAGCCGAGCACGAGTGCCCATAAAAAAATATCGTCGTAACTTCACTATGAATGTCGCCGCCAGACGCAAAAAAAAGGGATGCAACACGAGGACTTCCCAGGAGGTCACCCATCCTAGTACTACTCTCGCCCAAGCACGCTTAACTTCGGAGTTCTGATGGGATCCGGTGCTTTAGTGCTGGTATGATCGCATCCGACATGTTATGCACTCATTTTCCTTTATGCTTGCCCCTCCCGCACCTTGTCTGCTCTATTTTGTACCATGCCCATCCCGCTTTTCCATCCCCACCACCGTTTCCCATCAGAAATAGCCGAGCACGAGTGCCCATAAAAAAATATCGTCGTAACTTCACTATGAATGTCGCCGCCAGACGCAAAAAAAAGGGATGCAACACGAGGACTTCCCAGGAGGTCACCCATCCTAGTACTACTCTCGCCCAAGCACGCTTAACTTCGGAGTTCTGATGGGATCCGGTGCTTTAGTGCTGGTATGATCGCATCCGACATGTTATGCACTCATTTTCCTTTATGCTTGCCCCTCCCGCACCTTGTCTGCTCTATTTTGTACCATGCCCATCCCGCTTTTCCATCCCCACCACCGTTTCCCATCAGAAATAGCCGAGCACGAGTGCCCATAAAAAAATATCGTCGTAACTTCACTATGAATGTCGCCGCCAGACGCAAAAAAAAGGGATGCAACACGAGGACTTCCCAGGAGGTCACCCATCCTAGTACTACTCTCGCCCAAGCACGCTTAACTTCGGAGTTCTGATGGGATCCGGTGCTTTAGTGCTGGTATGATCGCATCCGACATGTTATGCACTCATTTTCCTTTATGCTTGCCCCTCCCGCACCTTGTCTGCTCTATTTTGTACCATGCCCATCCCGCTTTTCCATCCCCACCACCGTTTCCCATCAGAAATAGCCGAGCACGAGTGCCCATAAAAAAATATCGTCGTAACTTCACTATGAATGTCGCCGCCAGACGCAAAAAAAAGGGATGCAACACGAGGACTTCCCAGGAGGTCACCCATCCTAGTACTACTCTCGCCCAAGCACGCTTAACTTCGGAGTTCTGATGGGATCCGGTGCTTTAGTGCTGGTATGATCGCATCCGACATGTTATGCACTCATTTTCCTTTATGCTTGCCCCTCCCGCACCTTGTCTGCTCTATTTTGTACCATGCCCATCCCGCTTTTCCATCCCCACCACCGTTTCCCATCAGAAATAGCCGAGCACGAGTGCCCATAAAAAAATATCGTCGTAACTTCACTATGAATGTCGCCGCCAGACGCAAAAAAAAGGGATGCAACACGAGGACTTCCCAGGAGGTCACCCATCCTAGTACTACTCTCGCCCAAGCACGCTTAACTTCGGAGTTCTGATGGGATCCGGTGCTTTAGTGCTGGTATGATCGCATCCGACATGTTATGCACTCATTTTCCTTTATGCTTGCCCCTCCCGCACCTTGTCTGCTCTATTTTGTACCATGCCCATCCCGCTTTTCCATCCCCACCACCGTTTCCCATCAGAAATAGCCGAGCACGAGTGCCCATAAAAAAATATCGTCGTAACTTCACTATGAATGTCGCCGCCAGACGCAAAAAAAAGGGATGCAACACGAGGACTTCCCAGGAGGTCACCCATCCTAGTACTACTCTCGCCCAAGCACGCTTAACTTCGGAGTTCTGATGGGATCCGGTGCTTTAGTGCTGGTATGATCGCATCCGACATGTTATGCACTCATTTTCCTTTATGCTTGCCCCTCCCGCACCTTGTCTGCTCTATTTTGTACCATGCCCATCCCGCTTTTCCATCCCCACCACCGTTTCCCATCAGAAATAGCCGAGCACGAGTGCCCATAAAAAAATATCGTCGTAACTTCACTATGAATGTCGCCGCCAGACGCAAAAAAAAGGGATGCAACACGAGGACTTCCCAGGAGGTCACCCATCCTAGTACTACTCTCGCCCAAGCACGCTTAACTTCGGAGTTCTGATGGGATCCGGTGCTTTAGTGCTGGTATGATCGCATCCGACATGTTATGCACTCATTTTCCTTTATGCTTGCCCCTCCCGCACCTTGTCTGCTCTATTTTGTACCATGCCCATCCCGCTTTTCCATCCCCACCACCGTTTCCCATCAGAAATAGCCGAGCACGAGTGCCCATAAAAAAATATCGTCGTAACTTCACTATGAATGTCGCCGCCAGACGCAAAAAAAAAGGGATGCAACACGAGGACTTCCCAGGAGGTCACCCATCCTAGTACTACTCTCGCCCAAGCACGCTTAACTTCGGAGTTCTGATGGGATCCGGTGCTTTAGTGCTGGTATGATCGCATCCGACATGTTATGCACTCATTTTCCTTTATGCTTGCCCCTCCCGCACCTTGTCTGCTCTATTTTGTACCATGCCCATCCCGCTTTTCCATCCCCACCACCGTTTCCCATCAGAAATAGCCGAGCACGAGTGCCCATAAAAAAATATCGTCGTAACTTCACTATGAATGTCGCCGCCAGACGCAAAAAAAAGGGATGCAACACGAGGACTTCCCAGGAGGTCACCCATCCTAGTACTACTCTCGCCCAAGCACGCTTAACTTCGGAGTTCTGATGGGATCCGGTGCTTTAGTGCTGGTATGATCGCATCCGACATGTTATGCACTCATTTTCCTTTATGCTTGCCCCTCCCGCACCTTGTCTGCTCTATTTTGTACCATGCCCATCCCGCTTTTCCATCCCCACCACCGTTTCCCATCAGAAATAGCCGAGCACGAGTGCCCATAAAAAAATATCGTCGTAACTTCACTATGAATGTCGCCGCCAGACGCAAAAAAAAGGGATGCAACACGAGGACTTCCCAGGAGGTCACCCATCCTAGTACTACTCTCGCCCAAGCACGCTTAACTTCGGAGTTCTGATGGGATCCGGTGCTTTAGTGCTGGTATGATCGCATCCGACATGTTATGCACTCATTTTCCTTTATGCTTGCCCCTCCCGCACCTTGTCTGCTCTATTTTGTACCATGCCCATCCCGCTTTTCCATCCCCACCACCGTTTCCCATCAGAAATAGCCGAGCACGAGTGCCCATAAAAAAATATCGTCGTAACTTCACTATGAATGTCGCCGCCAGACGCAAAAAAAAGGGATGCAACACGAGGACTTCCCAGGAGGTCACCCATCCTAGTACTACTCTCGCCCAAGCACGCTTAACTTCGGAGTTCTGATGGGATCCGGTGCTTTAGTGCTGGTATGATCGCATCCGACATGTTATGCACTCATTTTCCTTTATGCTTGCCCCTCCCGCACCTTGTCTGCTCTATTTTGTACCATGCCCATCCCGCTTTTCCATCCCCACCACCGTTTCCCATCAGAAATAGCCGAGCACGAGTGCCCATAAAAAAATATCGTCGTAACTTCACTATGAATGTCGCCGCCAGATGCAAAAAAAAGGGATGCAACACGAGGACTTCCCAGGAGGTCACCCATCCTAGTACTACTCTCGCCCAAGCACGCTTAACTTCGGAGTTCTGATGGGATCCGGTGCTTTAGTGCTGGTATGATCGCATCCGACATGTTATGCACTCATTTTCCTTTATGCTTGCCCCTCCCGCACCTTGTCTGCTCTATTTTGTACCATGCCCATCCCGCTTTTCCATCCCCACCACCGTTTCCCATCAGAAATAGCCGAGCACGAGTGCCCATAAAAAAATATCGTCGTAACTTCACTATGAATGTCGCCGCCAGACGCAAAAAAAAGGGATGCAACACGAGGACTTCCCAGGAGGTCACCCATCCTAGTACTACTCTCGCCCAAGCACGCTTAACTTCGGAGTTCTGATGGGATCCGGTGCTTTAGTGCTGGTATGATCGCATCCGACATGTTATGCACTCATTTTCCTTTATGCTTGCCCCTCCCGCACCTTGTCTGCTCTATTTTGTACCATGCCCATCCCGCTTTTCCATCCCCACCACCGTTTCCCATCAGAAATAGCCGAGCACGAGTGCCCATAAAAAAATATCGTCGTAACTTCACTATGAATGTCGCCGCCAGACGCAAAAAAAAGGGATGCAACACGAGGACTTCCCAGGAGGTCACCCATCCTAGTACTACTCTCGCCCAAGCACGCTTAACTTCGGAGTTCTGATGGGATCCGGTGCTTTAGTGCTGGTATGATCGCATCCGACATGTTATGCACTCATTTTCCTTTATGCTTGCCCCTCCCGCACCTTGTCTGCTCTATTTTGTACCATGCCCATCCCGCTTTTCCATCCCCACCACCGTTTCCCATCAGAAATAGCCGAGCACGAGTGCCCATAAAAAAATATCGTCGTAACTTCACTATGAATGTCGCCGCCAGACGCAAAAAAAAGGGATGCAACACGAGGACTTCCCAGGAGGTCACCCATCCTAGTACTACTCTCGCCCAAGCACGCTTAACTTCGGAGTTCTGATGGGATCCGGTGCTTTAGTGCTGGTATGATCGCATCCGACATGTTATGCACTCATTTTCCTTTATGCTTGCCCCTCCCGCACCTTGTCTGCTCTATTTTGTACCATGCCCATCCCGCTTTTCCATCCCCACCACCGTTTCCCATCAGAAATAGCCGAGCACGAGTGCCCATAAAAAAATATCGTCGTAACTTCACTATGAATGTCGCCGCCAGACGCAAAAAAAAGGGATGCAACACGAGGACTTCCCAGGAGGTCACCCATCCTAGTACTACTCTCGCCCAAGCACGCTTAACTTCGGAGTTCTGATGGGATCCGGTGCTTTAGTGCTGGTATGATCGCATCCGACATGTTATGCACTCATTTTCCTTTATGCTTGCCCCTCCCGCACCTTGTCTGCTCTATTTTGTACCATGCCCATCCCGCTTTTCCATCCCCACCACCGTTTCCCATCAGAAATAGCCGAGCACGAGTGCCCATAAAAAAATATCGTCGTAACTTCACTATGAATGTCGCCGCCAGACGCAAAAAAAAAGGGATGCAACACGAGGACTTCCCAGGAGGTCACCCATCCTAGTACTACTCTCGCCCAAGCACGCTTAACTTCGGAGTTCTGATGGGATCCGGTGCTTTAGTGCTGGTATGATCGCATCCGACATGTTATGCACTCATTTTCCTTTATGCTTGCCCCTCCCGCACCTTGTCTGCTCTATTTTGTACCATGCCCATCCCGCTTTTCCATCCCCACCACCGTTTCCCATCAGAAATAGCCGAGCACGAGTGCCCATAAAAAAATATCGTCGTAACTTCACTATGAATGTCGCCGCCAGACGCAAAAAAAAGGGATGCAACACGAGGACTTCCCAGGAGGTCACCCATCCTAGTACTACTCTCGCCCAAGCACGCTTAACTTCGGAGTTCTGATGGGATCCGGTGCTTTAGTGCTGGTATGATCGCATCCGACATGTTATGCACTCATTTTCCTTTATGCTTGCCCCTCCCGCACCTTGTCTGCTCTATTTTGTACCATGCCCATCCCGCTTTTCCATCCCCACCACCGTTTCCCATCAGAAATAGCCGAGCACGAGTGCCCATAAAAAAATATCGTCGTAACTTCACTATGAATGTCGCCGCCAGACGCAAAAAAAAGGGATGCAACACGAGGACTTCCCAGGAGGTCACCCATCCTAGTACTACTCTCGCCCAAGCACGCTTAACTTCGGAGTTCTGATGGGATCCGGTGCTTTAGTGCTGGTATGATCGCATCCGACATGTTATGCACTCATTTTCCTTTATGCTTGCCCCTCCCGCACCTTGTCTGCTCTATTTTGTACCATGCCCATCCCGCTTTTCCATCCCCACCACCGTTTCCCATCAGAAATAGCCGAGCACGAGTGCCCATAAAAAAATATCGTCGTAACTTCACTATGAATGTCGCCGCCAGATGCAAAAAAAAGGGATGCAACACGAGGACTTCCCAGGAGGTCACCCATCCTAGTACTACTCTCGCCCAAGCACGCTTAACTTCGGAGTTCTGATGGGATCCGGTGCTTTAGTGCTGGTATGATCGCATCCGACATGTTATGCACTCATTTTCCTTTATGCTTGCCCCTCCCGCACCTTGTCTGCTCTATTTTGTACCATGCCCATCCCGCTTTTCCATCCCCACCACCGTTTCCCATCAGAAATAGCCGAGCACGAGTGCCCATAAAAAAATATCGTCGTAACTTCACTATGAATGTCGCCGCCAGACGCAAAAAAAAGGGATGCAACACGAGGACTTCCCAGGAGGTCACCCATCCTAGTACTACTCTCGCCCAAGCACGCTTAACTTCGGAGTTCTGATGGGATCCGGTGCTTTAGTGCTGGTATGATCGCATCCGACATGTTATGCACTCATTTTCCTTTATGCTTGCCCCTCCCGCACCTTGTCTGCTCTATTTTGTACCATGCCCATCCCGCTTTTCCATCCCCACCACCGTTTCCCATCAGAAATAGCCGAGCACGAGTGCCCATAAAAAAATATCGTCGTAACTTCACTATGAATGTCGCCGCCAGACGCAAAAAAAAGGGATGCAACACGAGGACTTCCCAGGAGGTCACCCATCCTAGTACTACTCTCGCCCAAGCACGCTTAACTTCGGAGTTCTGATGGGATCCGGTGCTTTAGTGCTGGTATGATCGCATCCGACATGTTATGCACTCATTTTCCTTTATGCTTGCCCCTCCCGCACCTTGTCTGCTCTATTTTGTACCATGCCCATCCCGCTTTTCCATCCCCACCACCGTTTCCCATCAGAAATAGCCGAGCACGAGTGCCCATAAAAAAATATCGTCGTAACTTCACTATGAATGTCGCCGCCAGACGCAAAAAAAAGGGATGCAACACGAGGACTTCCCAGGAGGTCACCCATCCTAGTACTACTCTCGCCCAAGCACGCTTAACTTCGGAGTTCTGATGGGATCCGGTGCTTTAGTGCTGGTATGATCGCATCCGACATGTTATGCACTCATTTTCCTTTATGCTTGCCCCTCCCGCACCTTGTCTGCTCTATTTTGTACCATGCCCATCCCGCTTTTCCATCCCCACCACCGTTTCCCATCAGAAATAGCCGAGCACGAGTGCCCATAAAAAAATATCGTCGTAACTTCACTATGAATGTCGCCGCCAGACGCAAAAAAAAGGGATGCAACACGAGGACTTCCCAGGAGGTCACCCATCCTAGTACTACTCTCGCCCAAGCACGCTTAACTTCGGAGTTCTGATGGGATCCGGTGCTTTAGTGCTGGTATGATCGCATCCGACATGTTATGCACTCATTTTCCTTTATGCTTGCCCCTCCCGCACCTTGTCTGCTCTATTTTGTACCATGCCCATCCCGCTTTTCCATCCCCACCACCGTTTCCCATCAGAAATAGCCGAGCACGAGTGCCCATAAAAAAATATCGTCGTAACTTCACTATGAATGTCGCCGCCAGACGCAAAAAAAAGGGATGCAACACGAGGACTTCCCAGGAGGTCACCCATCCTAGTACTACTCTCGCCCAAGCACGCTTAACTTCGGAGTTCTGATGGGATCCGGTGCTTTAGTGCTGGTATGATCGCATCCGACATGTTATGCACTCATTTTCCTTTATGCTTGCCCCTCCCGCACCTTGTCTGCTCTATTTTGTACCATGCCCATCCCGCTTTTCCATCCCCACCACCGTTTCCCATCAGAAATAGCCGAGCACGAGTGCCCATAAAAAAATATCGTCGTAACTTCACTATGAATGTCGCCGCCAGACGCAAAAAAAAGGGATGCAACACGAGGACTTCCCAGGAGGTCACCCATCCTAGTACTACTCTCGCCCAAGCACGCTTAACTTCGGAGTTCTGATGGGATCCGGTGCTTTAGTGCTGGTATGATCGCATCCGACATGTTATGCACTCATTTTCCTTTATGCTTGCCCCTCCCGCACCTTGTCTGCTCTATTTTGTACCATGCCCATCCCGCTTTTCCATCCCCACCACCGTTTCCCATCAGAAATAGCCGAGCACGAGTGCCCATAAAAAAATATCGTCGTAACTTCACTATGAATGTCGCCGCCAGACGCAAAAAAAAGGGATGCAACACGAGGACTTCCCAGGAGGTCACCCATCCTAGTACTACTCTCGCCCAAGCACGCTTAACTTCGGAGTTCTGATGGGATCCGGTGCTTTAGTGCTGGTATGATCGCATCCGACATGTTATGCACTCATTTTCCTTTATGCTTGCCCCTCCCGCACCTTGTCTGCTCTATTTTGTACCATGCCCATCCCGCTTTTCCATCCCCACCACCGTTTCCCATCAGAAATAGCCGAGCACGAGTGCCCATAAAAAAATATCGTCGTAACTTCACTATGAATGTCGCCGCCAGACGCAAAAAAAAGGGATGCAACACGAGGACTTCCCAGGAGGTCACCCATCCTAGTACTACTCTCGCCCAAGCACGCTTAACTTCGGAGTTCTGATGGGATCCGGTGCTTTAGTGCTGGTATGATCGCATCCGACATGTTATGCACTCATTTTCCTTTATGCTTGCCCCTCCCGCACCTTGTCTGCTCTATTTTGTACCATGCCCATCCCGCTTTTCCATCCCCACCACCGTTTCCCATCAGAAATAGCCGAGCACGAGTGCCCATAAAAAAATATCGTCGTAACTTCACTATGAATGTCGCCGCCAGACGCAAAAAAAAGGGATGCAACACGAGGACTTCCCAGGAGGTCACCCATCCTAGTACTACTCTCGCCCAAGCACGCTTAACTTCGGAGTTCTGATGGGATCCGGTGCTTTAGTGCTGGTATGATCGCATCCGACATGTTATGCACTCATTTTCCTTTATGCTTGCCCCTCCCGCACCTTGTCTGCTCTATTTTGTACCATGCCCATCCCGCTTTTCCATCCCCACCACCGTTTCCCATCAGAAATAGCCGAGCACGAGTGCCCATAAAAAAATATCGTCGTAACTTCACTATGAATGTCGCCGCCAGACGCAAAAAAAAGGGATGCAACACGAGGACTTCCCAGGAGGTCACCCATCCTAGTACTACTCTCGCCCAAGCACGCTTAACTTCGGAGTTCTGATGGGATCCGGTGCTTTAGTGCTGGTATGATCGCATCCGACATGTTATGCACTCATTTTCCTTTATGCTTGCCCCTCCCGCACCTTGTCTGCTCTATTTTGTACCATGCCCATCCCGCTTTTCCATCCCCACCACCGTTTCCCATCAGAAATAGCCGAGCACGAGTGCCCATAAAAAAATATCGTCGTAACTTCACTATGAATGTCGCCGCCAGACGCAAAAAAAAGGGATGCAACACGAGGACTTCCCAGGAGGTCACCCATCCTAGTACTACTCTCGCCCAAGCACGCTTAACTTCGGAGTTCTGATGGGATCCGGTGCTTTAGTGCTGGTATGATCGCATCCGACATGTTATGCACTCATTTTCCTTTATGCTTGCCCCTCCCGCACCTTGTCTGCTCTATTTTGTACCATGCCCATCCCGCTTTTCCATCCCCACCACCGTTTCCCATCAGAAATAGCCGAGCACGAGTGCCCATAAAAAAATATCGTCGTAACTTCACTATGAATGTCGCCGCCAGACGCAAAAAAAAGGGATGCAACACGAGGACTTCCCAGGAGGTCACCCATCCTAGTACTACTCTCGCCCAAGCACGCTTAACTTCGGAGTTCTGATGGGATCCGGTGCTTTAGTGCTGGTATGATCGCATCCGACATGTTATGCACTCATTTTCCTTTATGCTTGCCCCTCCCGCACCTTGTCTGCTCTATTTTGTACCATGCCCATCCCGCTTTTCCATCCCCACCACCGTTTCCCATCAGAAATAGCCGAGCACGAGTGCCCATAAAAAAATATCGTCGTAACTTCACTATGAATGTCGCCGCCAGATGCAAAAAAAAGGGATGCAACACGAGGACTTCCCAGGAGGTCACCCATCCTAGTACTACTCTCGCCCAAGCACGCTTAACTTCGGAGTTCTGATGGGATCCGGTGCTTTAGTGCTGGTATGATCGCATCCGACATGTTATGCACTCATTTTCCTTTATGCTTGCCCCTCCCGCACCTTGTCTGCTCTATTTTGTACCATGCCCATCCCGCTTTTCCATCCCCACCACCGTTTCCCATCAGAAATAGCCGAGCACGAGTGCCCATAAAAAAATATCGTCGTAACTTCACTATGAATGTCGCCGCCAGACGCAAAAAAAAAGGGATGCAACACGAGGACTTCCCAGGAGGTCACCCATCCTAGTACTACTCTCGCCCAAGCACGCTTAACTTCGGAGTTCTGATGGGATCCGGTGCTTTAGTGCTGGTATGATCGCATCCGACATGTTATGCACTCATTTTCCTTTATGCTTGCCCCTCCCGCACCTTGTCTGCTCTATTTTGTACCATGCCCATCCCGCTTTTCCATCCCCACCACCGTTTCCCATCAGAAATAGCCGAGCACGAGTGCCCATAAAAAAATATCGTCGTAACTTCACTATGAATGTCGCCGCCAGACGCAAAAAAAAGGGATGCAACACGAGGACTTCCCAGGAGGTCACCCATCCTAGTACTACTCTCGCCCAAGCACGCTTAACTTCGGAGTTCTGATGGGATCCGGTGCTTTAGTGCTGGTATGATCGCATCCGACATGTTATGCACTCATTTTCCTTTATGCTTGCCCCTCCCGCACCTTGTCTGCTCTATTTTGTACCATGCCCATCCCGCTTTTCCATCCCCACCACCGTTTCCCATCAGAAATAGCCGAGCACGAGTGCCCATAAAAAAATATCGTCGTAACTTCACTATGAATGTCGCCGCCAGATGCAAAAAAAAGGGATGCAACACGAGGACTTCCCAGGAGGTCACCCATCCTAGTACTACTCTCGCCCAAGCACGCTTAACTTCGGAGTTCTGATGGGATCCGGTGCTTTAGTGCTGGTATGATCGCATCCGACATGTTATGCACTCATTTTCCTTTATGCTTGCCCCTCCCGCACCTTGTCTGCTCTATTTTGTACCATGCCCATCCCGCTTTTCCATCCCCACCACCGTTTCCCATCAGAAATAGCCGAGCACGAGTGCCCATAAAAAAATATCGTCGTAACTTCACTATGAATGTCGCCGCCAGACGCAAAAAAAAGGGATGCAACACGAGGACTTCCCAGGAGGTCACCCATCCTAGTACTACTCTCGCCCAAGCACGCTTAACTTCGGAGTTCTGATGGGATCCGGTGCTTTAGTGCTGGTATGATCGCATCCGACATGTTATGCACTCATTTTCCTTTATGCTTGCCCCTCCCGCACCTTGTCTGCTCTATTTTGTACCATGCCCATCCCGCTTTTCCATCCCCACCACCGTTTCCCATCAGAAATAGCCGAGCACGAGTGCCCATAAAAAAATATCGTCGTAACTTCACTATGAATGTCGCCGCCAGATGCAAAAAAAAAGGGATGCAACACGAGGACTTCCCAGGAGGTCACCCATCCTAGTACTACTCTCGCCCAAGCACGCTTAACTTCGGAGTTCTGATGGGATCCGGTGCTTTAGTGCTGGTATGATCGCATCCGACATGTTATGCACTCATTTTCCTTTATGCTTGCCCCTCCCGCACCTTGTCTGCTCTATTTTGTACCATGCCCATCCCGCTTTTCCATCCCCACCACCGTTTCCCATCAGAAATAGCCGAGCACGAGTGCCCATAAAAAAATATCGTCGTAACTTCACTATGAATGTCGCCGCCAGACGCAAAAAAAAGGGATGCAACACGAGGACTTCCCAGGAGGTCACCCATCCTAGTACTACTCTCGCCCAAGCACGCTTAACTTCGGAGTTCTGATGGGATCCGGTGCTTTAGTGCTGGTATGATCGCATCCGACATGTTATGCACTCATTTTCCTTTATGCTTGCCCCTCCCGCACCTTGTCTGCTCTATTTTGTACCATGCCCATCCCGCTTTTCCATCCCCACCACCGTTTCCCATCAGAAATAGCCGAGCACGAGTGCCCATAAAAAAATATCGTCGTAACTTCACTATGAATGTCGCCGCCAGATGCAAAAAAAAGGGATGCAACACGAGGACTTCCCAGGAGGTCACCCATCCTAGTACTACTCTCGCCCAAGCACGCTTAACTTCGGAGTTCTGATGGGATCCGGTGCTTTAGTGCTGGTATGATCGCATCCGACATGTTATGCACTCATTTTCCTTTATGCTTGCCCCTCCCGCACCTTGTCTGCTCTATTTTGTACCATGCCCATCCCGCTTTTCCATCCCCACCACCGTTTCCCATCAGAAATAGCCGAGCACGAGTGCCCATAAAAAAATATCGTCGTAACTTCACTATGAATGTCGCCGCCAGACGCAAAAAAAAGGGATGCAACACGAGGACTTCCCAGGAGGTCACCCATCCTAGTACTACTCTCGCCCAAGCACGCTTAACTTCGGAGTTCTGATGGGATCCGGTGCTTTAGTGCTGGTATGATCGCATCCGACATGTTATGCACTCATTTTCCTTTATGCTTGCCCCTCCCGCACCTTGTCTGCTCTATTTTGTACCATGCCCATCCCGCTTTTCCATCCCCACCACCGTTTCCCATCAGAAATAGCCGAGCACGAGTGCCCATAAAAAAATATCGTCGTAACTTCACTATGAATGTCGCCGCCAGACGCAAAAAAAAGGGATGCAACACGAGGACTTCCCAGGAGGTCACCCATCCTAGTACTACTCTCGCCCAAGCACGCTTAACTTCGGAGTTCTGATGGGATCCGGTGCTTTAGTGCTGGTATGATCGCATCCGACATGTTATGCACTCATTTTCCTTTATGCTTGCCCCTCCCGCACCTTGTCTGCTCTATTTTGTACCATGCCCATCCCGCTTTTCCATCCCCACCACCGTTTCCCATCAGAAATAGCCGAGCACGAGTGCCCATAAAAAAATATCGTCGTAACTTCACTATGAATGTCGCCGCCAGACGCAAAAAAAAGGGATGCAACACGAGGACTTCCCAGGAGGTCACCCATCCTAGTACTACTCTCGCCCAAGCACGCTTAACTTCGGAGTTCTGATGGGATCCGGTGCTTTAGTGCTGGTATGATCGCATCCGACATGTTATGCACTCATTTTCCTTTATGCTTGCCCCTCCCGCACCTTGTCTGCTCTATTTTGTACCATGCCCATCCCGCTTTTCCATCCCCACCACCGTTTCCCATCAGAAATAGCCGAGCACGAGTGCCCATAAAAAAATATCGTCGTAACTTCACTATGAATGTCGCCGCCAGACGCAAAAAAAAGGGATGCAACACGAGGACTTCCCAGGAGGTCACCCATCCTAGTACTACTCTCGCCCAAGCACGCTTAACTTCGGAGTTCTGATGGGATCCGGTGCTTTAGTGCTGGTATGATCGCATCCGACATGTTATGCACTCATTTTCCTTTATGCTTGCCCCTCCCGCACCTTGTCTGCTCTATTTTGTACCATGCCCATCCCGCTTTTCCATCCCCACCACCGTTTCCCATCAGAAATAGCCGAGCACGAGTGCCCATAAAAAAATATCGTCGTAACTTCACTATGAATGTCGCCGCCAGACGCAAAAAAAAGGGATGCAACACGAGGACTTCCCAGGAGGTCACCCATCCTAGTACTACTCTCGCCCAAGCACGCTTAACTTCGGAGTTCTGATGGGATCCGGTGCTTTAGTGCTGGTATGATCGCATCCGACATGTTATGCACTCATTTTCCTTTATGCTTGCCCCTCCCGCACCTTGTCTGCTCTATTTTGTACCATGCCCATCCCGCTTTTCCATCCCCACCACCGTTTCCCATCAGAAATAGCCGAGCACGAGTGCCCATAAAAAAATATCGTCGTAACTTCACTATGAATGTCGCCGCCAGACGCAAAAAAAAGGGATGCAACACGAGGACTTCCCAGGAGGTCACCCATCCTAGTACTACTCTCGCCCAAGCACGCTTAACTTCGGAGTTCTGATGGGATCCGGTGCTTTAGTGCTGGTATGATCGCATCCGACATGTTATGCACTCATTTTCCTTTATGCTTGCCCCTCCCGCACCTTGTCTGCTCTATTTTGTACCATGCCCATCCCGCTTTTCCATCCCCACCACCGTTTCCCATCAGAAATAGCCGAGCACGAGTGCCCATAAAAAAATATCGTCGTAACTTCACTATGAATGTCGCCGCCAGACGCAAAAAAAAGGGATGCAACACGAGGACTTCCCAGGAGGTCACCCATCCTAGTACTACTCTCGCCCAAGCACGCTTAACTTCGGAGTTCTGATGGGATCCGGTGCTTTAGTGCTGGTATGATCGCATCCGACATGTTATGCACTCATTTTCCTTTATGCTTGCCCCTCCCGCACCTTGTCTGCTCTATTTTGTACCATGCCCATCCCGCTTTTCCATCCCCACCACCGTTTCCCATCAGAAATAGCCGAGCACGAGTGCCCATAAAAAAATATCGTCGTAACTTCACTATGAATGTCGCCGCCAGACGCAAAAAAAAAGGGATGCAACACGAGGACTTCCCAGGAGGTCACCCATCCTAGTACTACTCTCGCCCAAGCACGCTTAACTTCGGAGTTCTGATGGGATCCGGTGCTTTAGTGCTGGTATGATCGCATCCGACATGTTATGCACTCATTTTCCTTTATGCTTGCCCCTCCCGCACCTTGTCTGCTCTATTTTGTACCATGCCCATCCCGCTTTTCCATCCCCACCACCGTTTCCCATCAGAAATAGCCGAGCACGAGTGCCCATAAAAAAATATCGTCGTAACTTCACTATGAATGTCGCCGCCAGACGCAAAAAAAAGGGATGCAACACGAGGACTTCCCAGGAGGTCACCCATCCTAGTACTACTCTCGCCCAAGCACGCTTAACTTCGGAGTTCTGATGGGATCCGGTGCTTTAGTGCTGGTATGATCGCATCCGACATGTTATGCACTCATTTTCCTTTATGCTTGCCCCTCCCGCACCTTGTCTGCTCTATTTTGTACCATGCCCATCCCGCTTTTCCATCCCCACCACCGTTTCCCATCAGAAATAGCCGAGCACGAGTGCCCATAAAAAAATATCGTCGTAACTTCACTATGAATGTCGCCGCCAGATGCAAAAAAAAGGGATGCAACACGAGGACTTCCCAGGAGGTCACCCATCCTAGTACTACTCTCGCCCAAGCACGCTTAACTTCGGAGTTCTGATGGGATCCGGTGCTTTAGTGCTGGTATGATCGCATCCGACATGTTATGCACTCATTTTCCTTTATGCTTGCCCCTCCCGCACCTTGTCTGCTCTATTTTGTACCATGCCCATCCCGCTTTTCCATCCCCACCACCGTTTCCCATCAGAAATAGCCGAGCACGAGTGCCCATAAAAAAATATCGTCGTAACTTCACTATGAATGTCGCCGCCAGACGCAAAAAAAAGGGATGCAACACGAGGACTTCCCAGGAGGTCACCCATCCTAGTACTACTCTCGCCCAAGCACGCTTAACTTCGGAGTTCTGATGGGATCCGGTGCTTTAGTGCTGGTATGATCGCATCCGACATGTTATGCACTCATTTTCCTTTATGCTTGCCCCTCCCGCACCTTGTCTGCTCTATTTTGTACCATGCCCATCCCGCTTTTCCATCCCCACCACCGTTTCCCATCAGAAATAGCCGAGCACGAGTGCCCATAAAAAAATATCGTCGTAACTTCACTATGAATGTCGCCGCCAGACGCAAAAAAAAGGGATGCAACACGAGGACTTCCCAGGAGGTCACCCATCCTAGTACTACTCTCGCCCAAGCACGCTTAACTTCGGAGTTCTGATGGGATCCGGTGCTTTAGTGCTGGTATGATCGCATCCGACATGTTATGCACTCATTTTCCTTTATGCTTGCCCCTCCCGCACCTTGTCTGCTCTATTTTGTACCATGCCCATCCCGCTTTTCCATCCCCACCACCGTTTCCCATCAGAAATAGCCGAGCACGAGTGCCCATAAAAAAATATCGTCGTAACTTCACTATGAATGTCGCCGCCAGACGCAAAAAAAAGGGATGCAACACGAGGACTTCCCAGGAGGTCACCCATCCTAGTACTACTCTCGCCCAAGCACGCTTAACTTCGGAGTTCTGATGGGATCCGGTGCTTTAGTGCTGGTATGATCGCATCCGACATGTTATGCACTCATTTTCCTTTATGCTTGCCCCTCCCGCACCTTGTCTGCTCTATTTTGTACCATGCCCATCCCGCTTTTCCATCCCCACCACCGTTTCCCATCAGAAATAGCCGAGCACGAGTGCCCATAAAAAAATATCGTCGTAACTTCACTATGAATGTCGCCGCCAGACGCAAAAAAAAGGGATGCAACACGAGGACTTCCCAGGAGGTCACCCATCCTAGTACTACTCTCGCCCAAGCACGCTTAACTTCGGAGTTCTGATGGGATCCGGTGCTTTAGTGCTGGTATGATCGCATCCGACATGTTATGCACTCATTTTCCTTTATGCTTGCCCCTCCCGCACCTTGTCTGCTCTATTTTGTACCATGCCCATCCCGCTTTTCCATCCCCACCACCGTTTCCCATCAGAAATAGCCGAGCACGAGTGCCCATAAAAAAATATCGTCGTAACTTCACTATGAATGTCGCCGCCAGATGCAAAAAAAAGGGATGCAACACGAGGACTTCCCAGGAGGTCACCCATCCTAGTACTACTCTCGCCCAAGCACGCTTAACTTCGGAGTTCTGATGGGATCCGGTGCTTTAGTGCTGGTATGATCGCATCCGACATGTTATGCACTCATTTTCCTTTATGCTTGCCCCTCCCGCACCTTGTCTGCTCTATTTTGTACCATGCCCATCCCGCTTTTCCATCCCCACCACCGTTTCCCATCAGAAATAGCCGAGCACGAGTGCCCATAAAAAAATATCGTCGTAACTTCACTATGAATGTCGCCGCCAGACGCAAAAAAAAGGGATGCAACACGAGGACTTCCCAGGAGGTCACCCATCCTAGTACTACTCTCGCCCAAGCACGCTTAACTTCGGAGTTCTGATGGGATCCGGTGCTTTAGTGCTGGTATGATCGCATCCGACATGTTATGCACTCATTTTCCTTTATGCTTGCCCCTCCCGCACCTTGTCTGCTCTATTTTGTACCATGCCCATCCCGCTTTTCCATCCCCACCACCGTTTCCCATCAGAAATAGCCGAGCACGAGTGCCCATAAAAAAATATCGTCGTAACTTCACTATGAATGTCGCCGCCAGACGCAAAAAAAAGGGATGCAACACGAGGACTTCCCAGGAGGTCACCCATCCTAGTACTACTCTCGCCCAAGCACGCTTAACTTCGGAGTTCTGATGGGATCCGGTGCTTTAGTGCTGGTATGATCGCATCCGACATGTTATGCACTCATTTTCCTTTATGCTTGCCCCTCCCGCACCTTGTCTGCTCTATTTTGTACCATGCCCATCCCGCTTTTCCATCCCCACCACCGTTTCCCATCAGAAATAGCCGAGCACGAGTGCCCATAAAAAAATATCGTCGTAACTTCACTATGAATGTCGCCGCCAGACGCAAAAAAAAAGGGATGCAACACGAGGACTTCCCAGGAGGTCACCCATCCTAGTACTACTCTCGCCCAAGCACGCTTAACTTCGGAGTTCTGATGGGATCCGGTGCTTTAGTGCTGGTATGATCGCATCCGACATGTTATGCACTCATTTTCCTTTATGCTTGCCCCTCCCGCACCTTGTCTGCTCTATTTTGTACCATGCCCATCCCGCTTTTCCATCCCCACCACCGTTTCCCATCAGAAATAGCCGAGCACGAGTGCCCATAAAAAAATATCGTCGTAACTTCACTATGAATGTCGCCGCCAGACGCAAAAAAAAAGGGATGCAACACGAGGACTTCCCAGGAGGTCACCCATCCTAGTACTACTCTCGCCCAAGCACGCTTAACTTCGGAGTTCTGATGGGATCCGGTGCTTTAGTGCTGGTATGATCGCATCCGACATGTTATGCACTCATTTTCCTTTATGCTTGCCCCTCCCGCACCTTGTCTGCTCTATTTTGTACCATGCCCATCCCGCTTTTCCATCCCCACCACCGTTTCCCATCAGAAATAGCCGAGCACGAGTGCCCATAAAAAAATATCGTCGTAACTTCACTATGAATGTCGCCGCCAGATGCAAAAAAAGGGATGCAACACGAGGACTTCCCAGGAGGTCACCCATCCTAGTACTACTCTCGCCCAAGCACGCTTAACTTCGGAGTTCTGATGGGATCCGGTGCTTTAGTGCTGGTATGATCGCATCCGACATGTTATGCACTCATTTTCCTTTATGCTTGCCCCTCCCGCACCTTGTCTGCTCTATTTTGTACCATGCCCATCCCGCTTTTCCATCCCCACCACCGTTTCCCATCAGAAATAGCCGAGCACGAGTGCCCATAAAAAAATATCGTCGTAACTTCACTATGAATGTCGCCGCCAGACGCAAAAAAAAGGGATGCAACACGAGGACTTCCCAGGAGGTCACCCATCCTAGTACTACTCTCGCCCAAGCACGCTTAACTTCGGAGTTCTGATGGGATCCGGTGCTTTAGTGCTGGTATGATCGCATCCGACATGTTATGCACTCATTTTCCTTTATGCTTGCCCCTCCCGCACCTTGTCTGCTCTATTTTGTACCATGCCCATCCCGCTTTTCCATCCCCACCACCGTTTCCCATCAGAAATAGCCGAGCACGAGTGCCCATAAAAAAATATCGTCGTAACTTCACTATGAATGTCGCCGCCAGACGCAAAAAAAAAGGGATGCAACACGAGGACTTCCCAGGAGGTCACCCATCCTAGTACTACTCTCGCCCAAGCACGCTTAACTTCGGAGTTCTGATGGGATCCGGTGCTTTAGTGCTGGTATGATCGCATCCGACATGTTATGCACTCATTTTCCTTTATGCTTGCCCCTCCCGCACCTTGTCTGCTCTATTTTGTACCATGCCCATCCCGCTTTTCCATCCCCACCACCGTTTCCCATCAGAAATAGCCGAGCACGAGTGCCCATAAAAAAATATCGTCGTAACTTCACTATGAATGTCGCCGCCAGACGCAAAAAAAAGGGATGCAACACGAGGACTTCCCAGGAGGTCACCCATCCTAGTACTACTCTCGCCCAAGCACGCTTAACTTCGGAGTTCTGATGGGATCCGGTGCTTTAGTGCTGGTATGATCGCATCCGACATGTTATGCACTCATTTTCCTTTATGCTTGCCCCTCCCGCACCTTGTCTGCTCTATTTTGTACCATGCCCATCCCGCTTTTCCATCCCCACCACCGTTTCCCATCAGAAATAGCCGAGCACGAGTGCCCATAAAAAAATATCGTCGTAACTTCACTATGAATGTCGCCGCCAGACGCAAAAAAAAGGGATGCAACACGAGGACTTCCCAGGAGGTCACCCATCCTAGTACTACTCTCGCCCAAGCACGCTTAACTTCGGAGTTCTGATGGGATCCGGTGCTTTAGTGCTGGTATGATCGCATCCGACATGTTATGCACTCATTTTCCTTTATGCTTGCCCCTCCCGCACCTTGTCTGCTCTATTTTGTACCATGCCCATCCCGCTTTTCCATCCCCACCACCGTTTCCCATCAGAAATAGCCGAGCACGAGTGCCCATAAAAAAATATCGTCGTAACTTCACTATGAATGTCGCCGCCAGACGCAAAAAAAAGGGATGCAACACGAGGACTTCCCAGGAGGTCACCCATCCTAGTACTACTCTCGCCCAAGCACGCTTAACTTCGGAGTTCTGATGGGATCCGGTGCTTTAGTGCTGGTATGATCGCATCCGACATGTTATGCACTCATTTTCCTTTATGCTTGCCCCTCCCGCACCTTGTCTGCTCTATTTTGTACCATGCCCATCCCGCTTTTCCATCCCCACCACCGTTTCCCATCAGAAATAGCCGAGCACGAGTGCCCATAAAAAAATATCGTCGTAACTTCACTATGAATGTCGCCGCCAGACGCAAAAAAAAGGGATGCAACACGAGGACTTCCCAGGAGGTCACCCATCCTAGTACTACTCTCGCCCAAGCACGCTTAACTTCGGAGTTCTGATGGGATCCGGTGCTTTAGTGCTGGTATGATCGCATCCGACATGTTATGCACTCATTTTCCTTTATGCTTGCCCCTCCCGCACCTTGTCTGCTCTATTTTGTACCATGCCCATCCCGCTTTTCCATCCCCACCACCGTTTCCCATCAGAAATAGCCGAGCACGAGTGCCCATAAAAAAATATCGTCGTAACTTCACTATGAATGTCGCCGCCAGACGCAAAAAAAAGGGATGCAACACGAGGACTTCCCAGGAGGTCACCCATCCTAGTACTACTCTCGCCCAAGCACGCTTAACTTCGGAGTTCTGATGGGATCCGGTGCTTTAGTGCTGGTATGATCGCATCCGACATGTTATGCACTCATTTTCCTTTATGCTTGCCCCTCCCGCACCTTGTCTGCTCTATTTTGTACCATGCCCATCCCGCTTTTCCATCCCCACCACCGTTTCCCATCAGAAATAGCCGAGCACGAGTGCCCATAAAAAAATATCGTCGTAACTTCACTATGAATGTCGCCGCCAGACGCAAAAAAAAGGGATGCAACACGAGGACTTCCCAGGAGGTCACCCATCCTAGTACTACTCTCGCCCAAGCACGCTTAACTTCGGAGTTCTGATGGGATCCGGTGCTTTAGTGCTGGTATGATCGCATCCGACATGTTATGCACTCATTTTCCTTTATGCTTGCCCCTCCCGCACCTTGTCTGCTCTATTTTGTACCATGCCCATCCCGCTTTTCCATCCCCACCACCGTTTCCCATCAGAAATAGCCGAGCACGAGTGCCCATAAAAAAATATCGTCGTAACTTCACTATGAATGTCGCCGCCAGACGCAAAAAAAAAGGGATGCAACACGAGGACTTCCCAGGAGGTCACCCATCCTAGTACTACTCTCGCCCAAGCACGCTTAACTTCGGAGTTCTGATGGGATCCGGTGCTTTAGTGCTGGTATGATCGCATCCGACATGTTATGCACTCATTTTCCTTTATGCTTGCCCCTCCCGCACCTTGTCTGCTCTATTTTGTACCATGCCCATCCCGCTTTTCCATCCCCACCACCGTTTCCCATCAGAAATAGCCGAGCACGAGTGCCCATAAAAAAATATCGTCGTAACTTCACTATGAATGTCGCCGCCAGACGCAAAAAAAAGGGATGCAACACGAGGACTTCCCAGGAGGTCACCCATCCTAGTACTACTCTCGCCCAAGCACGCTTAACTTCGGAGTTCTGATGGGATCCGGTGCTTTAGTGCTGGTATGATCGCATCCGACATGTTATGCACTCATTTTCCTTTATGCTTGCCCCTCCCGCACCTTGTCTGCTCTATTTTGTACCATGCCCATCCCGCTTTTCCATCCCCACCACCGTTTCCCATCAGAAATAGCCGAGCACGAGTGCCCATAAAAAAATATCGTCGTAACTTCACTATGAATGTCGCCGCCAGACGCAAAAAAAAAGGGATGCAACACGAGGACTTCCCAGGAGGTCACCCATCCTAGTACTACTCTCGCCCAAGCACGCTTAACTTCGGAGTTCTGATGGGATCCGGTGCTTTAGTGCTGGTATGATCGCATCCGACATGTTATGCACTCATTTTCCTTTATGCTTGCCCCTCCCGCACCTTGTCTGCTCTATTTTGTACCATGCCCATCCCGCTTTTCCATCCCCACCACCGTTTCCCATCAGAAATAGCCGAGCACGAGTGCCCATAAAAAAATATCGTCGTAACTTCACTATGAATGTCGCCGCCAGACGCAAAAAAAAGGGATGCAACACGAGGACTTCCCAGGAGGTCACCCATCCTAGTACTACTCTCGCCCAAGCACGCTTAACTTCGGAGTTCTGATGGGATCCGGTGCTTTAGTGCTGGTATGATCGCATCCGACATGTTATGCACTCATTTTCCTTTATGCTTGCCCCTCCCGCACCTTGTCTGCTCTATTTTGTACCATGCCCATCCCGCTTTTCCATCCCCACCACCGTTTCCCATCAGAAATAGCCGAGCACGAGTGCCCATAAAAAAATATCGTCGTAACTTCACTATGAATGTCGCCGCCAGACGCAAAAAAAAAGGGATGCAACACGAGGACTTCCCAGGAGGTCACCCATCCTAGTACTACTCTCGCCCAAGCACGCTTAACTTCGGAGTTCTGATGGGATCCGGTGCTTTAGTGCTGGTATGATCGCATCCGACATGTTATGCACTCATTTTCCTTTATGCTTGCCCCTCCCGCACCTTGTCTGCTCTATTTTGTACCATGCCCATCCCGCTTTTCCATCCCCACCACCGTTTCCCATCAGAAATAGCCGAGCACGAGTGCCCATAAAAAAATATCGTCGTAACTTCACTATGAATGTCGCCGCCAGACGCAAAAAAAAGGGATGCAACACGAGGACTTCCCAGGAGGTCACCCATCCTAGTACTACTCTCGCCCAAGCACGCTTAACTTCGGAGTTCTGATGGGATCCGGTGCTTTAGTGCTGGTATGATCGCATCCGACATGTTATGCACTCATTTTCCTTTATGCTTGCCCCTCCCGCACCTTGTCTGCTCTATTTTGTACCATGCCCATCCCGCTTTTCCATCCCCACCACCGTTTCCCATCAGAAATAGCCGAGCACGAGTGCCCATAAAAAAATATCGTCGTAACTTCACTATGAATGTCGCCGCCAGACGCAAAAAAAAGGGATGCAACACGAGGACTTCCCAGGAGGTCACCCATCCTAGTACTACTCTCGCCCAAGCACGCTTAACTTCGGAGTTCTGATGGGATCCGGTGCTTTAGTGCTGGTATGATCGCATCCGACATGTTATGCACTCATTTTCCTTTATGCTTGCCCCTCCCGCACCTTGTCTGCTCTATTTTGTACCATGCCCATCCCGCTTTTCCATCCCCACCACCGTTTCCCATCAGAAATAGCCGAGCACGAGTGCCCATAAAAAAATATCGTCGTAACTTCACTATGAATGTCGCCGCCAGATGCAAAAAAAAGGGATGCAACACGAGGACTTCCCAGGAGGTCACCCATCCTAGTACTACTCTCGCCCAAGCACGCTTAACTTCGGAGTTCTGATGGGATCCGGTGCTTTAGTGCTGGTATGATCGCATCCGACATGTTATGCACTCATTTTCCTTTATGCTTGCCCCTCCCGCACCTTGTCTGCTCTATTTTGTACCATGCCCATCCCGCTTTTCCATCCCCACCACCGTTTCCCATCAGAAATAGCCGAGCACGAGTGCCCATAAAAAAATATCGTCGTAACTTCACTATGAATGTCGCCGCCAGACGCAAAAAAAAAGGGATGCAACACGAGGACTTCCCAGGAGGTCACCCATCCTAGTACTACTCTCGCCCAAGCACGCTTAACTTCGGAGTTCTGATGGGATCCGGTGCTTTAGTGCTGGTATGATCGCATCCGACATGTTATGCACTCATTTTCCTTTATGCTTGCCCCTCCCGCACCTTGTCTGCTCTATTTTGTACCATGCCCATCCCGCTTTTCCATCCCCACCACCGTTTCCCATCAGAAATAGCCGAGCACGAGTGCCCATAAAAAAATATCGTCGTAACTTCACTATGAATGTCGCCGCCAGACGCAAAAAAAAAGGGATGCAACACGAGGACTTCCCAGGAGGTCACCCATCCTAGTACTACTCTCGCCCAAGCACGCTTAACTTCGGAGTTCTGATGGGATCCGGTGCTTTAGTGCTGGTATGATCGCAT